>JASGXE010008053.1:0-19115 GCA_030068105.1 Sinentomon sp. SZTP_YWyxl
AAAAATAAAACATTCATCAAACCATCATTATCGACACCGGTTCTTGGATCACTCTGCAGTTCTGGATCCACTTCAATGTGGGTGAAGAGAAAAACGCACCTCCGTTATCTGATGCAATTTTACAAATCATAAATTTGGTAAAACAAAACCTTGAGAAGGAATTTTAACCATGGCAATATGTTGTAGGCCTAATCAAAGCTTTCGATTTGGCAAACCATTCTAGAGGGATTGTGTTGGAATCGTTTGAGTCACAAGGCAGCGTACTATAGGTTTTCGTAAAGTAGCCGATTTGCCTATATCTGCTTTCTATAACTTCTAGACCGCATCTTTATCCAACATGAATGAACTTGTTTTCATGAGATGAGTTGCTTTGAATGATTTAATTTTATAGTGAAAGATGAATAAGTTTTTATTACTTCTCCAAGTCTTAAATTTGCCTATTCCACTCCACACAAAACAGAATTAGCCCACTCCATCATCAATTCGAGAGTTGGTTTGAAAGTTATTTTTTGCATAATTGTACCATCTATGAAGCAAGCAATAGACTTTGTATTGAGCCATATGTTCACAATACTGTATAGGCCTACCACAATTTGGGTTGCACCTGTCTTTTTTCAAGATATCTTCGAGCTTTTTAAAACTACAAAAAGTCGAGATTACCAAATTATTAACTATTATCTGGTAATAGTGATGCAAAAAAAGAGTTCAATTCAATGTTAAATGAGAAATCAAGTTCTCTGGAATTCCAATTCATGACAGGTAACTTTCGTGTTCCCAATAAGCAAACTTATTTGGGTTTTATAGGCAAATGCTGGAGATCAATAGTATTACAGAATAGGGTTAGTTGACAATGGAAAAATGTCCGATTGAAATTGGGAATCCCCCTCAATGTTTTGGTCGATCTAGAGATACCAGAAAATCTTTCCTCAAGCAATTCAGGTTTTCCCAATTGACTTGGTATAATTTAACGGTTATAATTTGCCGCCTTTAAAATTGTACCTAGATAGGTGCATACATGGTTGGCAGCCTCATTTTCGTTGCAAATGGAACGCCCTTTAGAAATACCATAGAGTCCGGATCGCGCCATAAAGTAAGGACTTTCGTTCAGTGTGTGTGATCGTGGTCGTGGTCGATTGCCGAAATGGGAGCGGGAAAGGATCGCCTAAATATTTAACTTCAGCTTCGGAAGCAAAATCTCGCTATTACAAACTGTGCTCAGCTCGCGCTCACTTGGAAGTTAAACCGTTATGATAATTTGAGAGGCGATCAAGCAGAATCGTGTGCATGGGCGGAGGGAAGCGTCAAGACGAAGTTAATCATTTAAAATCGCTCCAAAATTGTCAACTGCTGGCTACCATCCAATCTTTTCGACGCCTACGCAAATGCGGATTACGTGCGTTTATATTCGATTTTGGATTCGCTATATTCGATGACTTTGGCTCATTGTCTGGTATCTTCCATGCCAAAATCGCCCTGTTTTCGAATTTGATGTCCCAGAGATGCAGAGCATGTTTGATCTTTCAAAGATCTTAATTGACCTGTGCCTTTTCAGATCATCATGTGCGTCTGTCAACGACATGTGTGTCAATGGAAGAAACTGCACTGTGCTGCTATTGTGTTGAACAAACCACCGTGGGTAAGGATTTTGACACCGTTCCAAAAACTCAGTCGTGTGTAACGCAGGTTTTCCCTTTTGTTTCGTCCTTCGGCTCAGATTGAAAGCCTGTTGGTGCAGTGTCCAAAAGTTGCACTTGTTCTCAAAAATCACATCAGCATGTGTCTACAATATCCAAGGGCACATCTTTTATGGGCTTTGCACATCTTTTATGGGCTTTAAAGTCTGATCATTTCGAGAATGGTCCGCGCCCTTTTTACGGACAGGGATCGGCAAATTTGTGCAAAAATCGGTAATCGGAGATTTTAAGCTGGGGGCCTCTATTTTCGAAACTCTGTCGGTTTTCACCTCTCAATCTTTTGATAATTCTACTCTTCTGAGATTTTAAAATTTTCTCTGCTGTGCGTTCTTGTCTCATTTTGTTGCATTTTGTAACAATGTGTGCCCATATTCTTTTTACCTTTGAGCTCTCGTTTTGACAGCTTTCTTCCGCATGGTCTGATTGTTGCCAATTGCTAAACAAAAATGGGAAAATAAATCATGGAAGTGGTATGAATCACGAATCAGTCACGGCTTTCAATCAAGGTCGGCGGCTTTCAGTCGCGTCTGAATGGGCTGATTTTTTGCATCAGACTTTTTTAGATCGTGCAGTGTCCACTGCAGATTGTCACCTGTATCAATGTTCAAATGAGAACACTGGAGCATTGACCATTACCCATTGTTGCAACTGCACATCTGTTTTGTGCAGACAAACTAAAAAAGTGTGATGAAAAAATCTGGCCATTCTGAGGCGGCTGAAGAGAAAGGAAACTTTGATTTTAGCCTGGAAAACATTTACTTTCTCATCCTGAAACCGTCCTTGAGCCCCAGTGTGACGATCGCAGTGCATTCGCCAATTTTCCGCCGCGTGATGTCGAGCAAGTGGGATATCCAGACAGGCAGGAGAAAATACGCAAGACTTTTGTGCATGTCATGCACTAGTAAGTGCATGTCATGCACTTTTCGCATTCTGTGCCATGAGTTTTCATACCTGTGGGCCTTATACTCCAACATTTCAGGTATTTCATGCATGGCAACAACGATAAACGGATCAAATATTCTATTGATATCCAATATCAATAAAGTTTTCAATTTGGCAGGAGATCGCGGTTGCTTTTTATACCAACAGGAAAACTGCAAAAGACTACAGGGTGATTGACTGACGAATTATAGTTGGCATTTTTCACAAACGACAAAATATATTGCCAAAAATACGTTTATTTTTTCAAACAGCGAAAATTATTGACGGGGGTGAGATGCTTGGGAAAAGCTAATTTGTGTCTTATGGAAGTGCAAAGGGAAATAACAATGCTATAACATTCAAGGATCATCTCGAAACGGGAAATACCCTTCGGCTTGTGGAGGGGGTTGATCCCCTCGCGTGAAAATACCATCGCATATCTCCAAGAAGTGTTTGCATTTTAATCGTGAAAAAACCTTCTGCTGTAGGTATCGTTCACCTCCCTCACCGACTACGTAACTGCTGCCATATACGTGTGAGAAGTAGTGGCTTGGAGACAAATTTGACAGAACACCCCCTATTCCCAACAGACGGAAGGAGATGTCATGTCACAAAAGAGGGAGGATTAAGCTCATCTGATCTCGACGTCTGAATCTTGAATTCTCGATATCTGATCCGAATTTTTCAGCCTCTTATACACTGCAACTGATGCCATACTCCGGAAAACAAAGGCTGTCGTCTTCGTCAGTCTCTCGATTTGAGGGTGAAAAAGGACTTCGAACGGTCCCCCACACAAAAAAGGAACCAGTTTCAGACAGATGGCGACTGAAAACATGAAACATGAAATATTCCATCGGGGATGGAGGACTCGTAAATTTTTGTCACATACATTTAGGGGTGATCCATGCCGGCCACCCTCATTTATTCATTGGCTCTGGCAAAGGACACAGCATGAGCATGTCACATGAAAAAGTCTGCAGTCACGCGTATTTGGCGGTATTCCCTGAAATATGGACACCTGGATACCTGGACACCCAACTGGACACCCCCTTGGACGGGTTAGGTGTGGCTAGGAGAGGTTAAGTTAGGTTAAAATAGGATAGTTTAGGACAGAACAATATATCTCAGGTTGGTTTGGATGGGTTAGGCTGAGTTAGAAGGGTATCCAAGGGGGTGTCCAGTTGGGTGTCCTGGTGTCCAAGTGTCAACATTTTAGGGAGCACCAATTTTGGCAATGCCGCAGTCAAAAGCTGCCTCGAATATGCAGGCCAATCACCCTGCTTGCTTGTTTCCGCTTGACCGGGAGCAAAAACATGTTGCATGGTCCAGAAACAATGCAACTGTCGCCCGGGCTGCGGGTCACATTTCAGTAGTTCCGCCACAGGAGGTCCGACATTTGAAATGATTTGCGAAAAATTGATTTCAATAAACGAACTGTGTCTCGTTGATTTCGATGCATGCGAAAGCACAATTTCTTTGCCACGAAGATTGCGAGGCCTGACGGGCCTGAGCAAGGCCTGACTCATGGTGGAAAGCAAAAACTGCAAAGGGAATTTTCCGTTCGCAGTAGAAATTTCCGTTGGCAATATCTGGCGGTATGAAGTGATGTTTCGAAAAAGCCAAACTGACCCCAAATTGAGCTTTTTGGGTGCATCCCAATAACGTGAAAAATACAGAAAATTGGCCCAGCGGTCTGAGGCAAAAGTCATGGTGGGAACAGGTGCGGCCATTGCGCGGCAGAATGGAAAATGCGCAATGCAATAATAAGTTGATGGGAAAACCTTTTCAGTGTGCAATGCAACCAATGCAATTCTCTGAACACAAATTCCACTGGACCGCACTGAATGGAATGGACCCGAATTTATCTCCAAATTCGGAGAGCGTTCACAAATCGATCGGGGGCCTGGAATTGAACGGACTGCGGCAGAATGGGACTGAGGCAGAATTTGTTTGTCGGCCTCTGTCCACTTCTGCCCCAGTACCATTCTGCCTCATTCCCATTCTGCCTCAGTCCCATTCTTCCTCAGTCCCATTCTGCCTCAGTCCCATTCTGCCTCAGTCCCATTCTGCCCCAGTCCCATTCTGCCCCAGTCCCATTATGCCCCAGTCCCATTCTGCCTCAGTCCCATTCTGCCTCAGCCCCATTCTGCCTCATGTCCCATTCTGCATCATGTCCCATTCTGCCTCAGTCCCATTCTGCATCAGTCACATTCTGCCTCAGTCTCATTCTGCCTCAGTCCCATTCTGCCTCAGTCCCATTCTGCCTCAGTCCCATTCTGCCTCTGTCCCATTCTGCCTCAGTCCCATTCTGCCTCAGTCCCATTCTGCCTCAGTCCCATTCTGCCTCAGTCCCATTCTGCCTCAGTCCCATTCTGCATCAGTCCCACTCTGCCTCAGTCCCATTCTGCCTCAGTCCCATTCTGCCTCAGTCTCATTCTGTCTCAGTCCCATTCTGCCTCAGTCCCATTCTGCCTCAGTCCCATTCTGCCTCAGTTCCATTCTGCCTCAGTCCTATTCTGCCTCAGTCCCATTCCACCTCTGGCCATTCCGCCTCAGTCCCATTCTGTCTCAGTCCCATTCTGCCTCAGTCCCAGTCTGCCTCAGTCCCATTCTGCCTCAGTCCCATTCTGCATCAGTCTCATTCTGCTTCAGTCCCATTCTGCCTCTGTCCCTTTTTGCCTCAGTCCCATTCTGCCTCAGTCCCATTCTGCCTCA
Organism: Sinentomon sp. SZTP_YWyxl; assembly: GCA_030068105.1. Classification (NCBI taxonomy): domain Eukaryota; kingdom Metazoa; phylum Arthropoda; class Protura; order Sinentomata; family Sinentomidae; genus Sinentomon; species Sinentomon sp. SZTP_YWyxl. The sequence goes on from JASGXE010008053.1 coordinate 5,331, forward strand.
GTCCCATTCTGCCTCAGTCCCATTCTGCCTCAGTCCCATTCTGCCTCAGTCCCATTCTGCCTCTGTCCCATTCTGCCTCAGTCCCATTCTGCCTGAGTCCCCTTCTGCCTCAGTCCCATTCTGCCTCAGTCCCATTCTGCATCAGTCCCATTCTGCCTCAGTCCCATTCTGCCTCAGTCCCATTCTGCCTCAGTCTCATTCTGTCTCAGTCCCATTCTGCCTCAGTCCCATTCTGCCTCAGTCTCATTCTGCCTCAGTCCCATTCTGCCTCAGTCCTATTCTGCCTCAGTCCCATTCCACCTCTGGCCATTCCGCCTCAGTCCCATTCTGCCTCAGTCTCATTCTGCCTCAGTCCCATTCTGCCTCAGTCCCATTCTGCCTCAGTCCCATTCTGCCTCAGTCCCATTCTACCTCAGTCCCATTCTGTATCAGTCCCATTCTGCCTCAGTCCCATTCTGCCTCAGTCTCATTCTGTCTCAGTCCCATTCTGCCTCAGTCCCATTCTGCCTCAGTCCCATTCTGCCTCAGTTCCATTCTGCCTCAGTCCTATTCTGCCTCAGTCCCATTCCACCTCTGGCCATTCCGCATCAGTCCCATTCTGCCTCAGTCCCAATCTGCCTCAGTCCCATTCTGCGTCAGTCCCATTCTGCCTCAGTCCCATTCTACCTATGTCCCATTCTGCCTCAGTCCCATTCTGCCTCAGTCCCATTCTGCCTCAGTCCCATTCTGCGTCAGTCCCATTCTGCATCAGTCTCATTCTGCCTCAGTCTCATTCTGCCTCAGTCCCATTCTCCATTCTGCCTCAGTCCTATTCTGTCTCAGTCCCATTCTACCTCTGTCCATTCTGCCTCAGTCCCATTCTGCCTCAGTGCCATTCTTCCTCAGTCCCATTCTGCCTCAGTCCCATTCTGCCTCAGTCACATTCTGCCTCAGTCTCATTCAGCCTCAGTCCCATTCTGCCTCAGTCCCGTTCTGCCTCATTCCCATTCTGCCTCAGTCCCATTCTACCTCTGTCCCATTCTATCCCAGTCCATTCTATCCCTGTCACCGGTCCCTCGCAAATTTCAACAGGAGATTCTGGTGCTCTGCGGTCATCAAATGGATTTTGGTCCAACAAAAAGGGCATACATTTCAAACTTGTCAGCAAGTTCCTGGATATCTAAACGCTGGACCACAACTGGACGAACTGAGGAACGGAACGTCAGGTATGGACACCGTTTCTTTTTTTTTTCATTTTTTTTGCTGAATGTTGGGGATATTGCACCAAACATGAAAATGTGCAGCAAAACGGTCTTTGCTCCATAAGGAGAACCATTGGCACGAGCCCGCTTTTTTATCTGAAAATTTTGGAATTCTCTGACACGAGATAGAAACTTTTCCCGATGGCGATAATCGTGTATAGAATGCCTTGAAAACTGCGATCGTTTCGAAATGTTGACTCGGGCATGCCAACGTGAACAACAAATCCCCTCCTTTGGATGGATGGACATTTCGATCGCTGGGAAACCACATGTTCCAGTTCGATTTGAAAGTCGCATACCAAGTACCTAACCATTTTGCACCAGCCTTCCGGAATTTTTGGCCGCATAATAACTTCGCTTTCAGCATCGTGTGCTTCATGATGACTGAAAGACAATAATTGGCGGTAATTTCATTTCAGGATTAATCTGCAGTTGAGACTTTAGTCGGGACTTTTCCGAAAATTCGCATGCAAATTTTCGGAAAAGTCACGGATAAAGTCTCAACTGCAGGTTAATCCTGGATTGAAAATACCGCCAATGTTCTCTGCTTTACTGGCTAATGATTTTGCTCCTTGAGTTGGAACTTTTGGATAATTAATTGGATTTAGGTTCTGTCTGCTGCGATTCAAGCGCTCCGTTGTAAAAGGCTCAAAACAGCTTATTTTCGTATATTTTGTACATTTCGAATAGCAATCAGTGAAGGTCAGCGAGTAGATCGGGACTCGTCATGCAAAATTTTTAAGGATTTGGATTGCACAAGAGAATAAAGCAAGCTGATCCGGATCAGATATAGTATATGAATTGGGAAGAGCGGATATCAAATTTTGGCTGGTTTCAATTTGCAGTGGAAAGCGCACAGAAAAGAGGAAGAGCCTGCCAAATTGATCCAAAATTCTGGGAATTGCGTCTTTGCGAGCTCGTGCGCGTGCTGCCAGAAAACGACGTGTGCCAAATAAAATACAATAATTATAAATGTGAGCAGATGAATCAGTTTGCAGTAGACTTTGGCGGGTGGCATATGAGCCGAAACCAGAGGTCAAGTTTCAAAAGCCGGTACTTGCTGCAGGAATCAGACGAATATAATTGCAAACAAGTCGTTGTGTTTACGAGTGCACTGATATGTATAGTAGTTTGCTGGTGCGAATGATGAGCACTTTTGTAGGGAACGTTGAGCTCTCCGCGAGTATTTTGCCGCACAGGAAGAAACTCACAATCATCCGAATGCATTGTCCCGTTAGGTCTGTGACCCTGAATCATGATTCTGAGAAAACACGCACTCTGAATACAAAATTATCAATTCTTCGGGTCTGTGGACATCTGCGCGTGTGAGCATCTCCTTTGCTGCCAAAAAATCAAAGAGACAAAAAAAATTCCGCCCACACAAGGGGACTGACATTTCAAGATTTAGGCCCAGCATTACAATAAACACCAATGATTCCATAAGATTTTATGGCTATCAAGTATTCCTGACCTTCCTGTTCTCATCAAGAGTGATGGTTCTCAAACGTTCAGCTGAACTGTTGCTGCAGTTGCAGAGAACCGGATGTCGACGAAAAAAGCGGCAAAATTTGAACTTCGTGTGGTGAGAATGACAGCAAACTAAAAAAACATTTTAGAACTCTCAAATTCAGTACCGTGTATTCGAATTTTACCCTTTTTGGATTGGTTGATTAAACACCTAAAACGAGACATTTTGACAAAAATTCCAAATCGAAAATTGAAGAGAAAAAAGTAAATGAGGACGTATTGCTTCTGTCTGTCCGTGAAAGAAAAAAAAACATTTTGCTCCCATTTGCCCATTTCCCTCAGATATGGAACCCCACCGAGTTCCCAAAATATGATGGCTTTTTATATCTACTTATGTTGCAGTGTCGTTGGAGGTCTCACTTTATGCATGCTTTATGTGTGCATGGATGAGTTCTGCTGAATAAACTCCAAAGAAAACACACAGTGGAAAATCCGGTCCGACGCCCCAAATTGATGATGCGGGACTCCCAAAGAATCTTTCAGTCGCTGAACGGAAATTTGATTGCGCCAATATTTGCAGCACTGCCTGAGTTGGGGGATTTGGTTGCCAGTCGACTGCAAACTGGTTGGTTTGCAGCACAAGTTTTGCAATTTTAGATTCGGCAAAAAAAATCTGGAAACACGATTGCGGTATTTTGGCACCCCAGAGCAACAAAATAGCTCAATCATACGCAGATTTTTGGGGACCCTATTTCGAGAGGGGAAATTGTCATATCCTCAAAATTTTAACCAATCAGCAACAACTGAATTTGGAAGCGTTTGCTCGCAGAAACCCACACTTTTGTCGACTGGTAACGCACGTTTTGGAGATTTTTGGAGACCACCCAGCAAATTGAGTAAACGGACCAAATTTGAAAAGTTGCTGTGCATTTTCTTAAAGTTTCTAGAGGAAATGATTGTTCACAAAAATTGGAATAGATGCAGTGGCAGATCCAGCAGAAGAGCGGCAGCAGAAGAACGGACGATCGCCACCCCTCCGCAGGGTTAAATGTTTTTGGCCGAATTTTTGGGAAAAACTGCAATTTTTGCATATTCAATAATTAACCTCATTATGTTCAAAGTTCTCGGTTCACTGGTGGGCTTCATCCGCCAGACCGTATGCAAATGGCATTTGCTCGTTGGAATCTGCTGTGGGTCGACAGCACCATGGGTCCTCCACGGACCCAGAAGCTTCCCCAAAAAGCTTATTTTTGGGACCTTTGGGGGTTGTGAATTTGGAGGTCGAATAAAATTTTGACACAGAATATTTTTATTCGTATGTATGTGATCGACACACGACCACGGCACATTTCCCCTTCAATTTCAGAACACGAACACCCTGTGTAAGTCGGCCAAGAACTTTGAAAATTTAACACTGTCAGTTCATGAGAATCGCAAAGTCTGAGTGTGAATAAGACTGACGCCTGAATTCGAAGCTGACATGCCACATTTTGAGGCGCCATGCGCCGCAATTTGGAAATCAAAGACGCCATGGCCCATGGTTATGAATATGATGATTGGTAATTGGACGTTGATCAAAGAGAAATTTGTCTTTGCAAAACTTAGAGGCGCATAATCAACCGCCAAAAAGCAAAAAAACCAGCTTTTGTCTGTGTTTTCTCTTCTCAGCAACAAAAAGACAAAGAGCTGGTGAGATATCGGATCTGCATGTCACACCTGAACGTTTTTCAGCAGGTACCAAAATTGTCACTTTTGAAACCCAAACAAAACGTCCCAATTATTATGGTTTCGTCGGGTGTATTTCTGTTTAGACGAACAATGTTACTTGATAATGATACGAGTAGGTAGATCAATAAGGTGTGGAAAAGAGATGGTCATTGAACAAATCATCGCAAAATATTATTTTTCTCTAGTCATAACAAGACACGTCAAAGGGTTAAAACAATAAAATCATCGATGATAAAATAGGCAAATAGACTATTTTGATGTGTGAAACAAGTGTGCAAAGGGAGTAAATCAAGATTGTCAAAGCAATACATTAGTTTTGTCACGGTGTTCACTTTGGAAAAGGGGCAAAACAAATGACAAATGTTTCGGGAGGAAAAAGAGCAGGTACATGTTTATGACGAGGGTTAATGTTGGTTTGCTTCGAAATTGTAATGAAGGGCATTCCATTCCCTGGCTGTACGCGGAAAAAACTGTGGAAATAGGGATTGAATCGCGTGATAGGAATTCGCACCTGAATGTTGTGATGAGTCCTTCGAAGTAACGGAATTTGAGAAAAAGATTGTGGGAGGTCTACTTGTGTCTGTCGAGATAAAATGCTAGAAAACAGTTCCAGGCGCCTGGATTTTCTACGCTCCATAAGTGTCTTTAGGCCGAGGGTTATCAGCAAGTTGGACACAGAGGTGTCACGCCTGAAATCTCCGGTGATCATGCGTGCAGCAAGTCGCTGAACGCGTTCAAGGGCTGAAATGTGACACACAAGAAAGGGGTCCCAGACCTCGCATGCATATTCCAGCTGCGGCAGGACAAATGTTTTATGAGCCAGTAGCTTTGCATTGGCCGAGGCATGCCGAAGATTTCTAAAGATATAACCGAGAGTTTTGCGAGATTTGGAAACAACTGCGTCTACATGGCCAGACCAGCTAAGCCGATGGTCCAAGTGAACACCGAGATATTTTACAACAGTACAATGAGAAAGAGCCTGACCGGACAGTGAATAAATCGTGTCAAAAGCCGGAATCCCTACCCCCTCGACCTACTGAATTCTAATCAAGAACATTTCCCTAAAAACACTATCCAAGGAAAGTGAAAAGGGTCGTAGAATTACCACGTCTGACTTTCATAGTCGCTCTCATTGTTTTGTTGTTTTTTTTTAATTTAATGAACCTTCAGACCGCCCATAGTGGCTCATAAAAATCTGATTTGTTGCAGGAAGAATTTTGACAAGAGTTTTTAAATCCACGGATTTCAATTTGAATTTGCTCGCTCTGGCTTCAAGACCCAAATTAATTTTTCTTTCTTCTGAATTTGGATAACATTTGGGAAGTGTAGGTGAAGAATGATAGAAGGGTTTTTGGTTTTTTTATTATTTTGACAAAAATGATTTCAGTTATTTTATTTTATTTTTCGTTACGTTGAGCCGTTTCAGAGTTTTTCGGAGTCTAAAGCGTAAGAGAGTGAATGAGCAATGGCATGCGTTCATATGACACATTTCACAGGCGTTGTTATCATACTCTATAACAAACAAACAAATGCCCGTTTTTGTTGCCTATCTCCTGTTGTAGTTGCTATATTCGTACTTTCAACTGTCAAAATGCCCTATAAAGCCGCAACAGAACGGCCAGACGTTTTCAATGCGACAAAATCCCTGTGTCAGAATGGACAGATTTTTGCATCAAACGTTTTCAGATCGTCTGTCCATAAACAGATTTGCAGTCGCAAGAATGGGCAATGGTTAAGCTCGAATGTTCCTTTACACATTGTTGCAAGTAACAATCTGGTTTCGACAAACGATCGCATGGATCGCCACCATGGAAATTGACTTAATTTTTTTTCTATTGCGGTTGACACTTCAGTCAAAAAGAACAACTGCGATACAGAAGGATCGGTTTTTAACGCAGCGTTTTTGGAAAAATTGCAGTCGGGCAAACATAGCAGAAAGCCAAACGGTCCTTATACGTGGTACCTATAGCTGAGCCCCAACGCGAGATTGACCACAGAAAACAAACGGATTGCCGGAAATCCTTCAAGCTTCCTGTTCAATTTGTCCATGTTGGAATTTGGAATTGTTCGGCGCAGATGAAGAACCTTTTTGGTTCATCGAAAGCTGCATCCACCGATCTAGGCCTGTATCAATATCATCTGATTCGAGTCAAATTCGGCGATTTTCCGCGTGCTTTTTCTGTCTACCTCTGTCTCTTTTTTCAGTTAATTCTTGGAAGATAGCCATTTTTTGTCAAATTTTAAAATTTGCTCATCATGAATTAAGAAATACATATAGGTATGTATACAGGTAACCACAAACCAACTTCAAAGGGTCTCTCCAATGGAGATTTCTCCGACCTCAACTCAACAAAGTTTTTCCAGAACTGAAAATCCGTATTTTTCATTTTATGCCAGCAATTTTGCCTGAATTGCCTTTATTTTACTAAAAAATCCAAAACAGTTTATTCTTCATTTCTGCTAGTTTTGTGCCGTCTTCGATTTTGCCGGAGGCCAATGTGATAAAATCCATAAAAGATTGGGAAACAGTGCTGCTGAATCATGCGGTACCAAATTGATAAAAGAGAGGCTTCATGTCCTTTATTACAGGCTTTCCACCGTTCTATCGGCGTACCTGGGTGTTGGACAAATTGACAAACTGGGCAGTACTCAGGCAGCTGAAGGAATGACACATCCGAAAACAACGCAACCTCGCATTTGAATTTCTGACAGCGAAAAGACTGCAGACAAATTATAGGTACGCGATGAAAAATGACTAAGCAGCAGAATGACTCACCCTGAGCGCTGTAAAGATGATTCTTTGCACCGCGAATTTTTCCATCTTGCAGAACTTGTACGTGATATCCAGTGTCCAAAATCAACTGGAACATTAGTGTGGATTCTGTCGAGCCCTTCACAGAATTATCGATGATGCTTGGGGTAACCAGGGTCGTTCCCACTTGGGTCGGAATTGCACTGCCGTCCGTTGAAGCACTGGTGTAACTCCCCAAAGAATGCCTGTTCGAGGGGCTAATTGAAGGGTCACTGCTCCCATCTTCATCACCAACAAGGTCACCAACACCTTCGTTGTTTCCGGCATTGTCAATTTCGTCCAGCATTCGTTCCCTCTCTTCGTCACTTTGATCTTCAAGAAAGGTGTCACTTTGGGGCCTTCTCCTGAAGGGCGACAAGTGCCTAGGGGAAATTTGGCCCGAATGCCTTCCACTTAACCAACCGTAACCTTCGTCAACATCTTCCGGGCTTCTGGTCGCTTCCCGAAACTTCATTTCATAAGGGATGAGGTTGTCTCGCGTGAACAGCGGCTGCACCGTCGTTTGGTGCCCCGGGTCACGAATAGCATTCGTTCTCGTCCTTTGCCTGACCACATTTTGGTTGGACGTGTCCGGGTACAGATTACTCAAAGTGTTGGGTCCCGGAAGCTGATTAATTTGATTGCCGGTCACCATCGGGCGAACTGGGTCCGCCATCACAGCCAATGCCTCGATAAATATCACCATCACTGAAAATAGAGTCAACTGGAGCCAGGCGAGAGCGGGAAGTCTACTCGGCCAGAAGATCTGCATTGCGTTGGGCCCCTCTGTCCCATCAGAGGGTCAAAAGGGGCGTCTTGAGCCCCTTTTAGTCCGAAAATATGACTGTGAGATGAACACTGTGGAAGTGCACTGGTTTTTGAAGTCGCACCATGAGCCAACGCAATGTTGTACGGCGAATTGGATGTAGTCGGATTTAGCAAAAAGGCCACGGCACTTCTCGGTCCCTGTCGACGAAGCCAAATTTATTTCCTCGGCTCGCAGTCGATGCGTGTCGCCCTCGCCTTCGTCGACAAAAGACTGGCATTGAGACCACAGCAACATCACTCGCAACTTGATTCCAGGCTCAGGTTTGGAGGAGATTCGGCAAGCGGAAAAAGCGCCCTCTTTCTTCCCAACATTATCATTTTTCTTTGCTTTTCTCCGGCCTTCTTTAAATTCGCAATTGCTGATTCTCGGTTTTCGCAGCCGAATGTCTCATTTTGCCTGAATTTAGTGCAGAAGAAAGCGGCTTTGAATTTCCCTTTGATGCCATCACAGCGAGTAGATACCTTTTTTTCCTACATAGAGAGAAGAAAAACGTGGATTTTGCTATAATTTTGATTTGCGAATGCAGACGAAAAGAAGAACCGGTAATAACCGAATATGCATGTTGGTAGCAACAAACTAATCAAATAAAAACATACCTGCAAATGCATTAATTTGGTGCATCTGGGTCTGACACGGATACTTTTCAGTCATACTTCTGCTTCCGCTCAACAAATCAAAAAAATACTCTTTTCTTTTTGCTCGAAACCGCACCAACAAAGCGGCAATATTGTGGTACTTGCTTAAGATATGAACCATTCCAAATGGACGTGACAGGTATTTGTCTTGAGCCCATGAGGTCACAAAGCTTGCCGACATTTTGCAAAAATACGTTTTTTTTATCACCGCCTGAAATGATTTGAAACGCCGCAAATTTGAATTTGATACCATAAACAGTCCTGTGATCTCGAGCCAATCTCGTTTTCAGGTTTTATTCCTTTTGCCTTATGCATTGCACGAAAATGGGTTCACATCGGATATGATAGTAAATTAGTAAAATGGTGAAAGAAATAGGGATATTACAAATTCCCGGGGAACATTCTGTCTGTTGTCTTGCCGAAATTTCTTTCGGGAAGTGATCATACAACTTGCCTCATGCGGCCCAAAAGGCCTGCTTATTGTAATAGACCTGTTGAACATGTTTCGATTTCAGTTTCCAGCGCCATAAACCATGGATGAACTCAGAAAAACGTCTGAATATTTGAATTTTTTAACTCAGATAAGATGATAATTAGATAACAGGAATTATGCCAAAATGTTTTTTTTGTCAAGACTCAAGACTCAATTAGACTCATTCTTGGCAAAAAAACTGGATTGATTTCAGTGATTTTTTTGATAATTAGGTTTTACCTAATCAAAATTTTTTAATTTTGTTTTCAATTTTTAATTTTTAATTTTTTTCAGAATTTCCACGATAGAAGTGGAACATTCTCGATTCTGGACCAAAACGCAAGGGGTTTGAATCAGAAAATTTGCAGAAATCACAAAATTCCACACCACGTGCATTTTCTGAATCAAAAGTTCCATCTATGGACTTATGGTCACAGTGGAACAGAAGAAGTTATTGTGGACTGAACTTCTTCCAGATGAAGAAGTTTCAGAAGCAACTGGAACATCTGAACTTCTTCCAAGATAAGATCACCAGATTTTAATAAGTTCATCAATTTTGCATTGACAGATACAAGCACTCAATTTGTGGAAAAACTCGGGAGTAAATAGCTAAGCCTTTCTATTATAACTCATTTTTGTGTTGAAAATTTGAAATTTATATTTCTGTGTGATTGAAGGTTTCCAGGGTATGCCTCCCGTATGTACCCCCGAAAAATCTTCCCTTCCCATGACCAAGTTTATTTTTAAAGTGGAAATCCACAAGACTACCTATATTCGTACCTAATTGGCCAATTTTGTTTTTTTCCGTATTTTCGTGCAATATCATTCATAACCGTTATTATTAACACTGTCCTGCCGATAAAAACTAGTTTTCGTGGTTTTTCAGCACGGGTGTTTTTCTGCAGTTGACCGCAAGCAAACTTTAACGAGCGATGGAAAACCACAAAAATGCTTGTCAAATTTGAAGCAGAAAGCTCGATGATTTTGCTATTTTCACAAAATTACTTTATTTCTGGTCCCATTGACATCACCTGCTGCAGTTAAAACCTACGTGGACAATAAAAAAATGTCTTCAATTTTACGAGTTTGTGAAATCGATCACAGCACACTGGTCAGTGAAATCCTGCAAAATAAACCACTCCGCTGTTGACACAATACACCGCGGCCAAGAAAGCGTGTTGCTTCTTTTAGCTGTTTCGTGACAACGAATCAATGCCATTCATCATAGTTGCTTCGAAACATTCCCACAAAATATCCAACAAACGCATGGAAACATTTTCTTTCCAAAGCTTAATTTTCATGAGTGACGAAGGACTCCCTGCGGCACAGGTTCTACTAGCACACTTTTCGGAGATCGAAAATATGAATAAGAGCCATGGACAAACGAATTCCACAACTGTCTTTGACAACTTTAATCTTCAGAGTTTCAGTCGCTTGGTGACTGCATCCGTGTTTTTCATTTGAACACGCCTTTTTGATGTGCAAACTGCGTGCTGTTCCCAAGACACAAGACAAAAATTGGCGCCCTTTTGCTGAGTTCCATATCCATGATGCAGTTTGAAATTGAACGCAATTATCGAAAAGGTCACATTGATTGGAGACATTTTCGAGGAGAATGACCGAAAACTCTGGTGTTCTGGTTGATGTTGTTTTCTCGAATCGAGCTGAGAACACTTCACTCTCCTCCATTTAAACATTCAGCGATACTTTGATTTTTGTGTGTGAAAACGACAGTTTTGGACTGTGGTTTCATTGCTGCTGCTGTTATACTGATTGCCGTAATTTCCATCGAAGCAAACTGGAGAGCTTTCTCAATTTCCATCTTCAAATGGAACAAGCTGAACCAACACAACCCACGACAGGAATCTTCAACGAAACCAAAAAACTTCCATCAAATCCAAACTGGAAGAACACCAGTGTTGTGGAACTACACGACACCGCGTCATCTGCTTGCTGCGGAAGATCACAACAGCAGGTCCAGAATGAGCCCAAGGTGAAACTGTGAGCACTTGAGCAGTGAAAGCCTTCTCCGGGGGCGCTTCCGCACAATTCTCTCAAATTTTCACGGATCGATTCGAGCCCCCGAGGTCCACCGCTGGCCCTGACCGGCAAAGTGTGGCCAGCAGACGGAGATGATTTCTTTCGCGTTTTCATGTGCTTCCTGAACGGGTTTCTCGCTGTTGGTGCTTGGTTGATTGCTCCAGTGTTAACACTCTCCACCCAGCCACCACTGCCACCAGCCAGAGTCAGCCACCTGCATGGGCGGCCAACGCGTCTCCGACAGAGCACGTAATTTAATTTAGCCCAATTGGAAATCGGACGGAAGAGACAAACGCATGGATGGACCAAACCAAAACCAGCCAAAAGGCAATGCACTTGCTCTCCCTCCGATCCGATCAGATATGATGTAACAGAATTCATGAATTCATTTATGGGTTAGTGGCACCTGTAAATTGCTAATTATTGTTGAAAATTATGCTTTGCTTTCCTGCTTTGAATGTTGATCGGGCGGCGGAAAGAAATTGTTGTGCGAAATTTCCCAGACTGGAAGAAAACGACGAGGACCCTTTGGCAGCCCACCGAGAACTGCAATTGAAAAATGTCGTCTTGTTTGACACGCGGAATGTTTTGAATTCAGCACAACATCTTGGCTTGAACTGTTTCTGTCAGCGATGATTTGCTGGGTTTTACAACCACGCGGAGGTTTTTTTTTACCTGCGCAAAATACCCCCTTCTTTTTGTTGGAATTTTGGCCTGGGGGAAAGATAGTAGATACATGACTGTTTCAAAGGGTCGGGATACTTTGGTCCGAAAAACTCCAATATCGAATGGTGCTAATCTCAAAAAATCTTCACCTAACCTGAGTTAAACTGACCCAACCTGACCAAACCGAACCTAACCAAACCAAAACTGCACTATACGTTTGTTCGTCTTTCTCTTCTCGTGACTCGTTCCTCGAAACCTCAGTGATCTGTGAGCAAACCGAATCACTTTCAATGTGGAGTTCCCATGTTTTGCCTTTGGATTGCCATTGACTTCGTTTCAGCAAAACAAAATGACCATTGAATCGCACGCGTCTGACCCCCATCCATTCGATTGTGAAACTTCCCAATTTTGTTAATTTTAAGTGTTTTCACTGTTAAACATCAGAACGAACGTGGAAAAAGGCCCAACTTGAGTTTGGCTTCATTTGTGCAAATATGTCCAAACTTTTTGGCAAAAATTAACCAAATTCATGCCAAAACTCAACAGCTAAAAGTTAGCTTGTCATCCACCACTTTCAAACAAATTCATACACGCTGTCCACGTGCGGAATGCATCGAATTGGAGTGCAAATTTTACGTGCATGCCTTGCGTCTCTCCAACACCCAACTCGGCTCAAAATCTTTCCGCCACCCACAGTCGGTGCCAATTTTGGTTTTGCGCACCATTATCTGTCACGCAGCGGTTGACCGAAATCCAGCGACAATTCGCAAAATTGCAGCAACGCAGGCGATAGTTTAGAAGGATTGGGGAACTGGCCAAAACGTATCCGTGTGTAGAATCGTGGTCAATGATCTCGTGTGAGCCCACTGACGGATCCTACAATATAAACTTCAGTTTTCGAATGAAATATGCGAATCTTTAATCAATGTTCTAATGCTTGTACGAAATTTGCAAAACATTGGTGTAAAATAAGGACGTAACATTTGGCAATAAGGAACATCTGAACAATAGGCAAAAAGCAAAACTTTGATTATCTAAATGGTGTAGAACAAATACGTGAGTACAATAATTTTTCATGCAAAATAGTACACATTTCATGCCTGCGCCTATACTATGCCGAGGATTCAGTGATCAAAGAACTGTCAGTATAGACAGAGCACCACAAAAGAGAACTGATTGGAAGAGTGTTGCACTCCTTGAGGGCACGGGAAAGAAAAAGAAGACGGACGAATGTGATTTGATTAAGTGGATTTTGAATTGGAAGTTGTGAAGTGAGCGTCTCTCATAGAAGTCTGGAGTGAAGATATTGGGTGAAAGAAAATTTGACCTTTGAAATCGTAAACATCAGAAATCAGGAAATCGTAAACAACAGAAAGCGAACAGCAGAGCGTTGAACTCTCTCGAGGATCAGCGTGTCAAGCTTGGAACGAATCCCAGACAGCAGATGCATATTCAAGTAATACAGGAGGAACGAAAAGCTTTTGAATGGATCTGACTGTCAACATGGCCAAATTTCTGCGCAAAACTCGAAGGTATTAACACTTCGCTTTGCTTACTGTCAAGTTGATATACTCGTCCCATTTTAAATTTTCTTGCAAAGTTACACCAAGGTATTTGAAGGACAATTTATTGTCCAGGATAGTTTCATTGTGTGACCATTCTCGAGTTGACGCACCATTCAAATATTCTTTCGAGATTTTCTGGCAGATGCAAATAATCATCGACTGAGGATTATTGCATTGAGCCCATTGAGTGCAGTTTATTGGAGGCGTATCTCATGGGTGAAAAGTGTAGGCTTGCTTTCTTCATATGGAGCCGCCATGTGGAGGACAGCATGCAAGCGGAGCAGATCAAATTGCATGGAATCAAACGGGCGGAAGGCTTTTGGTAAAGTGCGATTTCTCGGCTGTCGATGA
>JASGXE010008054.1:0-17609 GCA_030068105.1 Sinentomon sp. SZTP_YWyxl
CGTTGTCCTGTTCATGTGTTTTTTGCGATCCTTGACTGTTTTTCTCGTGCATGTGTGTTATATTTGCATTTAAATCGCAAATTTCAAATTTCAAATACAAATACAAATACAAATTAATTTTCAATTTGCGAATAATACTTGAAGTTAAATTTCGTTTCGGTTTCCAAAATCGAGATCTGGACAAAAATTAAACCTTTGCCATCCACCCGCCCACAGGCGACTACAGTCTCCTCCCTCGCTCACCACTATCCGCAGATAGGCTGATCTTCATTTTGATACTGGAATTTCCGGCACGATGTAGAATTTAAAGTACTCTCTCCCAGGGTTCTGCCTCTCATCTCCTCTCACTGGAATTTGGGTTTGCAAGCTTATTATCAGCCTCGGTGACCACTCTTGGCTCGCTCAGCATAAAAAACTGAAAAAACTATTTAGCTAGCAGAAAGAGCCATCTATTGAGCAACTTGCCAGAAACTTCATCGACAAGGTGACAGGCAACAAATTAAAATAGACAAAACAATGATAAGATGCACGCACGCATTTATACGAAATGAGAAATAAAAGGTAGCCGACATTCAATTTATAGTAATTAGTAGGCTCAGCATATTTCTTCGGAAGGATGGCTTCCCAGTCTCTCCTCTTCGGAGTCGAAATAAAAATCAACGAACATAAGTACGAGCAGGCAACATGTGAGTGGAACGATACGGTCTCACCAATACTGCCGAGCAGCAAACATCTCCAGTAAATTGCCGATTGCAGACCTGCTGGCACCCGAAATTGAAGAATGAAGCTACGTTCAGATTCTGAAGATGCCACAGAAGAAGGTTAGTCTGACGCAGAAGATGCTCTCAGAACGGTAGGTAGTTTCCACCCTCAACTCTCAGCATGCATGGCGACCGATGGTCGAAAAATTTACTCGACGAAAGAGTGCCTGGCAACCAGAGGCTAGATTAAAAACGGACAGAGACACCTCGATATCATACAAGTCTAAGATTCAGGACAACTCCTGGAATGACAGTCTTGTAAGTTTTCGAAAGGAGCCTGTAAAACTTCCTTCTTCTCCCTTTCATTTACTTGACGATCACTCAACCATAAATCCACAAAATGGAAGCAAGAAGAAGGAAGGAACAAACCCAAGTGCAAAAGTAAATGGGCGTTCTCAAAGATCAAGTTGCTGCAAACACCCTCAAAGCATCTCACATTCTCTATATTCTCCTACAGACTCGTTACCGGCAAGCACAAAGCAGCACACGAGAAGAAAAAAAATACAAAAAATCCTTCGATCAGCCACCCAAACCCAGCAAAAGGCATAGGTACAAAACAAGAAATGCAAATTAACGTGGTATCGCTTTTTGCTTTATCAAATGAACGGCTGTTTCGCCAATTCAAAATAATTACACTAAAATTGCATCTTCAATTCAAGATTAGGAAACGTTTCAGCAAGTTTTCCCGAGCAAGACATATTTACACCAACAAATGCCTCTATTTTCTCCGAAATGTGCACGTTTCACAAGGCAACAGGTGCACCCAATTTAAAGAAAGGAGGAAGCAACCTCGCTTAGGTAGGTAGGTACTTACTCTGCCCGAAAATGGCAGTGGAATAAATGCATTGCATATTTCTTCTCAATCTGGTCACTTTCACCTCTCTTTATTTTCAGATGCCAACTCCTGGTTTCTTGTCTAATGAAGCCACAGGAGGTAAAGCAATATCATCCGTACAAACAAAATGCCAAAGGAACAGATTGCTATTACAAGATACGAGTAATCCTGGATTCAGGGTCATGATTCAACAATCCGTACCTGAATCTCTACCCAAGCAAATAAATACCATTTTCCTCAGCTCAATTGTTTCGTTTTCCTTCCTTCCACTTATCCCTCTTCCACTTTGCCTGGTCAGGAAGAGCCCTGCAAACCCCAAAAGCATCAAGTCAATTGACTTTTCACACCCAATGTCATCTGTACACAGAGGCAAACTGGCCTTATCACAATTCAAAACTCAAGGGTTGTAGGGGAGTTTCCAGCCTCCAAGATTGAAAAAAAAACCGGGACATTGGGTCTCACACAATTTGAGCCAATCTCTCACTCTGAAGAACCTGCATTAAATTTCTGAACAGAGTAACTATCTCCAAAGAACAAAAGTGGTTGAAAACTTACCCCATAGAAGGGCAGGCGACAAATATGATATTAGAAATCAGAACGACGATTAGAGGAATATCAGCATTTTGCAATCAGCAACAGCAGCAGGTAGGTAGGTAGGCTATGCAAAATTTAATGGCACCACATAGGTACACAAGGCATAGTGAATAATCGAGCTGGCAGACCATGAGAATCGGCCTCCAAAATCAGTGTAAAGCTTTCTACATGAAGGATTCAAGAACAAAGTGATTAGGTAGGCAAGTACTTTTGAATTTGAATGAGATGACATGAAAAACGAAATCTGATATTTTTCGCCCTGGTAAGAACGTTTGTATACCAACTTGGTGCCTATTCAAGTCCAGGTCCCATACCTAGTTCCATTTTTCTGAATTGGTTTAGGAAAAGAAATTCATGAGAAATCCCCTTGTGGAAAAGTAAACCAAAGGCTTTGGAAAAACTCTAGAAGTTTGCAACTCAACCCAATGCTAAAACCCAATCAACTTTCACTCAACCAAGTGTTTTGAAATTGCAAATTTTCTATGCGAATGCGAAAAAATGCAAGCACAGAAGAAAAGTCACTGAACACTTCGAAATCACAAAGCAAAATGACCGAGTGAAAGTCATGCTGCGTTCAATTCGATGCAATTTTATCAACATCAAAGATCTGTCGACTGATTGCATGCAGTGTGACGTTCGTGCGAAATTATTGTGAAAAATGGGGTTTCAAAGCAGACGCCCAAATTTAAACGCCCAAAACAAAATTAATGATCAGGATGTTTTGTGCAATCTGTTTATTTGATTCGATTTTTTGTCAAACTGTCGATTGTGTCGTGACATGATTGAATGATGAAATTTGTATTTCCTAACATCACACTGTTGTTTTGCCTGGCGTGTCCAATGAACACGCGACGGCTACAACGATTTTTTAAACTTGTGCAAGGTTCGTTGCGCACCATTCATTTATTTTAATGTGTTTGTTTTTGTCCTTTTGACCTGCCTGACATGCCACCTTTATGGGGCCTATTTATTTTGATTGAGTCAATTGTAAACATTTTGGTTACGCCATGCATCATTCATCTAAAAACTGGCGTTTTTATCCTCTGCACTATCGGAATGTGATGCAATTCTTGGCCAAATGGCTGTTAGTTGACTGCAAGACTGCATTGGTGTTGACATGCACCACAAATTTGTTTGCATCTCTCCGACGGCATTGGTTGTTTTTTTTTAATTCTTGACACTGGACTTTGTCGCACGGTGGCGTCGGCGGGGGGACTCCGTCCCCCGCAGTAAAAAATAAAATAAACTTCGGGCTACCTTCCCCACCCATCCCAACTGAGATTACTGCTCGCCTTCCTGCCTCTGTAGTGCTAGCCAGCAGCAGAAGTGGGATGGCCAGTGTTGATCCGTCAGTTGCGATGGAGGGGGTACGGTTGCCACCTGGTTTGGCCACTAACACTCAACATGTCCACATTTCACGCAATTTCGTCACCTAGTTCAGTCACTGCGAACTTCGGGCTACCTTCCCCACCCATCCCAACTGGATCACTGCTCGCCTTCCTGCGTCTGTAGTGCAAGCGAGCAGCAGAATCGGGATGGCCAGTATTGATCCGTCAGTTGCGATGGAGGGGGTGGGGATGCCACCTGGTTTGGCCACTAACACTCAACATTATTTTCCCACTGCTAGTGTCAACATGTCCCCATTTCACTCAATTTCGTCACCTGTTTCAGTCACTGCAGTGCGAACTTCGGGCTACCTTCCCCACCCATCCCAACTGGGATCACAGCTCGCCTTCCTGCCTCTGTAGTGCAAGCCAGCAGCCAAACCTTCAATCTGATCCTGCCGAAAAACTTGTGATAAAAAACACTTGCCATTGTTCATTTTGGAAAACCCATTACGTCGAAATCCTTGGATGCTGTGTGTCTGTTCGCCGTTGATGTTAAAAGTCTCGCTTGTTTGCGAGATGAATGGACGCGAGTGCCAGTCTTTAGCCATAGAACGTCGAACAGTTGCGACATCGTGAAAAAGTACAGTGCCGATCGAAAGTCCAAAACTGACGAACATAAGTTCCGCACATCGTTCAGTGAAAACTGTCGATGACGAGAATGTCTGTGCAAATCCAGACATGCTGACGATGATGGAGCACACTTCGTTGGTGTCAGGTGGCTGCCAGGAAAGCCTCTGCTGACACAATTCAGCTCGTCCAAAGACACTCACATGGTGATGACAGATATGCTGGTCATCAAGGACGTCCTTCCCTCTCCCTTGCCACATTCTCCCTTCCCTTGCGCGGTAGGCGAGTTCGCTCCCCAGTTCCTCGCGCTTGAGCCGCGTGGCTTCAAGAAGTTGTAGGGCGCGAAATAGGTACAGACACTAAGTGCGCATGGCCCGATATGCCATCTTTGCGAATCGTATTTCAATTTGCCCTCGTTTGTCACGATATCTTTCATCGATGGATGTCATTGGTATGTTTGTTTTTCCTGTCATGATGTTGTAGTTGTCAGTATTTGGTGGTAAATTGGGTGGAATATTGCTGTAAAATTTGAGTACATTCCGATGTTCAAAATTTGTTCATTGGCTTTCGTCCTGAGAACTTCACTTCTTTTTCCTTTCACACTTGTCATGCGCCCTGTCTGACTGAATTGGCATGGCGGACCCTCAATGTACTAAAAGCCTAGTGTGCCTAAAGAGACTTTTGGTGAGATCCCCGTGTGAGCATCTTCTTTTCTATTCCTACAATTGGCACGACTTACGTGCCTGTTACTGGTCCTTGGAAACATTGGGGTTGGGGCGCTTTTCTTAAGTCCTTGGACCTGCCGACCTTCTACTCACATAGGGATCACGACTACAAGCTTCGATCTCAGACCTTTAGGAGAGACATCGGAATGTACTCATTTTTGGGCAGTACGAATACGATCCCGGAGTGGAACTCCCTGCCAGGGCGAGTTTTGAACAGCCTTTGAGTATAATACCGCTCCTGCAGGGTCGGCTCCGTACCAATTGAAGTTAACAATCCCAGGAAATTATTGCCACTCCTCTGAGAGGTCCGTCGATGAGAGGTCCGTCGACGAGGAGTCATTCTTCTGCATGACATTGCACTGGTGCACCAAGATGAAAACGATCGTTCAGCTTCTGGACGTGTGGGAGTGGAACCTCTTGCTGCATCCTCATTATTCTCCTAATTTGTCGTCACAGGACTTCTCTTTGTTCGAAAAGATGAAAGAACCTCCAAGTCCTTTCATCCTTCACCCTGGCCGAGCCTTGGCCAGGGTGAAGACCCTGGCCAAGGTTGGTGTCAGTGCATGATGGAATCACATGCCTGCCCCACCGCTGTTAGGCATGGATCGACCACAGTGACAACGACATCGAGAAGTGAATGGGTGGACCTTTCATGAACAAGCGAGTTCATTTCATTTCATTTCATTTCATTTCAATTTCTAGGAAAAAATTAGGTTCACTCAAGACTTTTGGGATGGCCCGCGTATAAACAATGTGTTTCAATTAAAAAAAAATATTGCGCAGATATTCAAGCTATGCAGTCTGAAAAGAACCAACTGCCTGGAAACTTCGAAGAATTCAGGAGACCTTTCACTCGATCACTTTAGCGCATGCATAGGTAATATTTGCAAAATACTGATGGCGTCATCTCCCAAAGTATTTTCTAGGCAAAGAGTGACACATATGTTGGTCACTTTCTGGTCACTTTTGGGTCATTCAAAGAAATGACCAAGATAGTCAGTTTTTGGCCACTGACGTTTCACCGACCAAAAAATAGTCAAAGGTGACAAGGGTCACTCGGTCACTACCACGAGTGAATTTGCCTGAATTCTGAATTGCCATAGGAGGGCTTCACCACAAACCCCTGTCCAAATATGGTGTTGCACGGCTAGCGATGTTCACATTCATCTTTTTGAGGAGGATCTCTCTGGTCAATTCGTGGTCACACCACACATTGTTTGCTGGGTGGGTGTACTGCACAAATTGTGCAAATATCGATATGCTTCGGCTGACGTTTTCTTTTGCACATACAGCTGATTTATTTTCTGTAATTTGAAAAGCCAAATTATACGTGGAATTTGCCTTTCAGTTGAAAGGTTCAAAATGACAAAACCATTTTTGCTAAAAAACCTTTTTTAGTTTCTTCGTGCGCGGACATTTCTTCCCAAGATACGCACTCCTTACCAAAAGTTTTCGAACTCCTTGCCAAAACATCATGATGCTCGTAAGGTCTGCAGTTGCATCAAGCCCTGATGAAAATTAGATGGCCACCTGTGTTGGCTGGACTTTTAAAATTTCTCCTATGTTCGAAGACATTTGGGAAACTCTGTATTATGCACGAGGACTGTTCAAGAAAGACTGAGACTGGTGTTATTTCCGCGCTGCCGCAGTCTTAGTCAGTTTGGGGGATAAGATTTTGTCCGTCGAGAACGTATGTAAAATCGTTTGCTATGCTCCGTCCTCTGCAAAAATGAATAACTGAACATTTAGATGGATTCAGTTTCATGGAAGAGGTCGCTCACCATTCGGATATTGCTACCAAATCAGCCTGTAAAGCCTGAGAATCCAAAGGGCTGGCGATTTACCTACTGATTAAGCAATCGTCAGCAAATAAGTTTATTTTTGATCGCATTGCACCAACAATGTCATAAATGAAAATCAAGAATAGCTGAGGACCCAAAATACTTCCTTGCGGGACACCAGAAGTAATAGGCAAGGGTTTCGAGAAGGTATCATCAATTTTTACAACCTGCGTCCGCTCAGACAGGTATACCTGTCTGAAAGGCTATAGCCTTTCAACCAACTGTGAGAGTAACTTTGTCTAGGCCCATGAAGGCTAATTTCTTCATAAGTATAGAATGGTTTACAAGGTCAAATGCCTTACAAAAATCAATCAAAACTGCGTCAACTTTTGATCCCTGGTCCAGCAGCATTAAGGCAGTGGTCCTCACCACAGTGGCATCAGGCGGACAAACCACCAATCGCGTAGAACGTCCATTTGCTGACCGGACGCCTCAGATTAGATTCCGGTGTGTTTGGAGATTTCGCAGCAGTTCGAATAATTATTTCAATGTGACAACTTTTCAAAATCAGCCGCTCCAACCTGATCGTTCAGATGCATTCTCGCAGCGCACGTTAAAATTGAACCTGCATGTGCATACTGGGTGTTACAGCCTGTACAAACAGAAGTGTGCATGGGGAAAACAATGTGAAGCAAAACATCTTGGGAAAAGGGCAGATTGGTTTTTCTCGAAAGCAAATTTGTTGCCTCCAAAATTTGCGATGGGCTGTCTTGTTTACGAGTAATATCTCAATCCAGTCTTGTTTGATATCTTAATTTGGCCGCATATTTTTTCACGGTAAAGATCCTGAAAAATATTTTGGTTTCTGGCACACGTTTGTTTCCCACGGGTCTAATTTTTATTATTTTTTTATTTATAAAATAAAATTTTATTTATAAAATATAAAATATATTATTTTTTTATTATTATTTATGTTTCCCACGGGTCTGTTTTTATTATGACAGCACTGCTCGATAGAATTAAAAAAAAAAAATACGCTCTCTGCCACCTATTTCGCGGCTGCATTATCCCCACAATCCACCTTCATATCAATGGTTTCAATATGCTGATGTGAAGAAGGCAATGCCCTGATTCTGATATTGCTGGTTTTCCGCCTGATTTTCCCTCATAGGTATCTGCTCTCACATCGCCCACGGGCTTGGTCTCTACTGCCCTGCCCTGCGCACATGGACGCAATATTCCCACCTTCGTATATTGGCCACCCCCTGCAAGTGCTTACACCGTTATTCCCTTCTGCAGAGTTCCTTCTTTCCAGGATTCTGTTTGAGCTGCCTATTCTTTGTTGATCCCCAGAAAGGGAGAATATCCAGGAGAGAGCTGGACTGAAATCGGCAGGAAAGTTGGAGAGCCAGGGTATCTTCTATCTCAACACACTTTCAGTTTATGTCTGAGATTTGAAAGCATTCGTTGGAGGAGCTTGTAACCGTTTCTGAATTGACATTTTGTTTGGTGATTGCATTTTTTTTTCAAGGCATTAACTTTCAAGAATTGGAAGTGTCCATTGGAGGAGCCACGATATTTTTGTTGATTTAAATGAAGCGTTTGATCCTGTCGATCAAGAAGACTTGCAAACGGGTTTGTGGTTCGCGACTGCTCCGTGCCAAGATGCTTTTGGATTTGAAATAATGCGATGAAATTCAAAATCTCAGTTCTGAATTGACATTTTGTTTGGTGATTGCATTTTTTTTCAAGGCATTAACTTTCAAGAATTGGAAGTGTCCATTGGAGGAGCCACGATATTTTTGTTGATTTAAATGAAGCGTTTGATCCTGTCGATCAAGAAGACTTGCAAACGGTTTTGTGGTTCGCGACTGCTCCGTGCCAAGATGCTTTTGGATTTGAAATAATGCGATGAAATTCAAAATCTCAGTGAAATTTGCTTGCGTAATAACCGTTTGTCGTTGAGTGTCTCAAAGGATCCCCTCTGTCCTTTGCACAGGGCAAGTGCAAACACCCACCTCTACAAGAAATCCAGTGTAATTCTTGTTTTTGTGGCACATACTTCCAAGAAACTGCCTCTCACGAATCTTTGGCAAAAATGCAATCGCAATTCGAGGAGTGACAATAGTCACAGCTGCAATGCCAATCCCAGGTTGAGCGCTATCGACGGCACAGGGTGGATGACGATTAAGTTTCTCTGCTATCATTGCGCAATGAAAAATAATTTTCTGTGACCTCTCGAAAGAGTTCCGGGAAACAAGATGGTGTGTCTGCCGAAGCCAAAGATGCCGATATTGTTTTGGAACATCCTCATGTTGGCAGTCGCGTTTGACATGGTGGGTGTTGGAACAAGTTCCACAACGTTTGATAGAATTGAAGCAGCCTTTCAAGGTTAGTCATTTCAATGTCAGAAAAATTCAAGATTGAGCGAAATTTTAATTTATTTGTCGAATGTGTTTTTGTGCAGGTATGCTGTATGAAGAGTCGCCGCGGAAGGAAAAAGGAACATCGTCGTGGTGCTGTTGCTGCTCTTCGCCGAAGAAGGTCCTTGGCTTGACGTCGATGCATGGTGTCACTCAAAAGTACCAACCTATAACTGCTTCCATTGAAGGTATTTTTCGTGCTTTATTCACTGCCTGATAAAGGTTGATTGATATTCTCGTATGTACCGCCTGTTATTCAACTCTGCTGTCTTCCTTGACTATGTTTTCTGCTTCACGTTGTCCCAACGTGCTGTTAGTTTCAAATCCCAAGCATGGTGAATCCGACATAAAAGAAATCTGCAAAACCGAAGTTGTGAACATCATCTTGTATTTTCGGTCGAGAGAACAATGTTGACGGTAGTGATATGCTGCACCGCTTTATGTCCGTCAGTGAATGTGCAAAATGGCTCCACAATAGCTGTGTGAGCATCTCAAGAAGTGCCATTCTTGCCGATTGAAGCTAAGTCGCCTTGGTGAAAGTTATTATCTAGTTCCATCAGCTCACTGAGTGCCCATCACTCAGCAATTGAAGTGACTTGGCTTCAATCAAGCCGCTTGTTGCAAGCAGTGCTGACACTGAGAACTTGTCTCGTCCTGACGTGGAGTCCACTGTTTTGAACGTTGCTTGGAGCCTTCCTTCCTTCACTTCATCATGGATCTGTTCGATTGCATCAGATGTCGATTTCACGTCACTGCAGTTTTACCTGCACCTGGAGGCGACGTTTTTCCTGCTTGCGGTAGCGATTACACAACGTCGGGAGTTCATCTATAGCGTGCTGCTCAGCTGCAGCTCTCTGGATTACACTTCCACGGCTGAGAGCTTGGCCGCATGTGCACCTGGTGGCTCCGTGTCCACTGAATCGGCCAACACTGAACTCGAAAGCTAACTTATAGCTTCTGACCTCTCCACCCGTGCTGAAATGTTGACGATGAGCGCCCCCTGCCGTCACGATGAATGAATGTCCCCTGCCATCTGTCTCTGCAGATATTCATCTCAGTGCTGACGCTTCAAATTCCGTCAATCGTTCAGTCCCTGTTCATCTTTTGTCACCGGCAGCTTTCATCCCTGACAAGACTGCAAATGGAGAGTGTCAAGTTGGTGTCGTTCAGTTAAAATCGAGAGGCAGCCCACCACCTGCTGCTATGTCCTCTGGCCCTTCATAAGTTCCTGCTCATGGGAGCCGGTTTCTTCGTCGATTGTCATGACA
The DNA here is from genome assembly GCA_030068105.1 of Sinentomon sp. SZTP_YWyxl. Taxonomy (NCBI): domain Eukaryota; kingdom Metazoa; phylum Arthropoda; class Protura; order Sinentomata; family Sinentomidae; genus Sinentomon; species Sinentomon sp. SZTP_YWyxl. The sequence goes on from JASGXE010008054.1 coordinate 10,343, forward strand.
CCTGACATCAAAATGTCTCTCGACACCCCGATACCATCGAGTCGGCTTGTATGTCCAGTCTTCACTGCATTTCATCACCAACAGGGCTTATTAGACCGGGCATCGCCTGCAAACATCCACCTTATGCACCATATGATTCGTCATTGCTCACTACCAAAATTTCTTTTTCACGAGTGTGAATAATTACACGCCCATGCGGAAGCTAATGAGCATGCGCCGAGACTTCTTCAATTGGCTTGACCAGATACAAGTGCACTTGTATCTAATATATCTAAATAGCCAGTTTCGGAGAACGGGGAGAACGGGGCTGTAGTGAGAAGCAATGCAATCCTCTCTCTCGAAAGAAAAAGAAGAATCCCAGGAGGAGGAGAGCTCGCGAGATAGTCCTCTGCTATTTACCAACTCTAACAATTCTCTCTCTCCCTCTGCTCCCTATAGATCTCTCTCTATCTTCTCTCTCCTCTCTCTCTCTATCTCACTCTCTCTCTCTCTCTCTCTCTCTCTCTCTCTCTCTCTCTCACGAAATACGAACAGCTATTTTCCCAAAGTATTCTCCGGAGATTCCACTGAAATATTTCATGGATCAAGATTTTTGCTTCAGTCTTTTACGCTCGGATTCCGTTCGAAGTGGTTCTTTCCTGGAGAGGAGAGGAGTCTTGAGGCCAACCGAATGACCTGAGATTCCTGTGTAGAGCAATGAAAAACTAAGAACAAAATACCATATTTCGACTGGAGGTCCCAGTGACTCCTCTCCTTCGCGGCATGTGGCAGGATGCGCCTGCTACTTAATTCGGGAATAGGGTCCTAATAGCCTAATCTAAATGCCTTCTTTCCTTGCGGTGTGGTGTGGGGGGGGTCGATCTTTCCATGCATTCTTAGTGTGGGCACAAATAACAACCATAACGTCGGTACAACAGCAGCAAGCATCTTTGAGCAGAGAGGAGGAAGTCTTCCATTTTTCCGGACGGAATTTATGATATGAACGCAGATATTTGCTCTTCTGGGAAAACTGTTTAACTTGCCATTGGAGTAGGTACCTATGCCTTAGCGCACTGCTGCTAGGATCCTTGCGATCCATTCCATTACGTGCGTGGCTGCAGCCAAGAGCCGGATACCAGCAAAGTACAAGTGCCATTAAAAAAAATAAAAAAACGGATGCGTGACCTAAACCGAGCAGTAGATAAGGATAAGCCTTTTAGGAATCATGTTTTTATCCAACTATACCTCCTAAAGAGGGTCACAGCCCCAGATGTTAGTTGAATCCAAGGGCAGCAACATATTGAAGGAAAGAAACAGGAGAAAAGGAAAGATGCCCACCTATTCTGAAAAAAGTGAAACTGAATTTCTTTTTCAGGTTTTCAGGCATACTGGCTGGGAGAGCAGTATCACTGTGCTTGGCGCACCGTCTCTTCTGCTGCATCTGTCTTGGCCAAGAACCACGCTTTAACGAACTTTCAAATTATTTTCTCATATTTGTTCAATACACGAAAGAATTTTTCCAGAGTCTGCCAAATGTCTTCGAACACAGGAGAAATTTTGAAGGTCTGGCTAATACAGATGCCGTCTCATTTCAATAGAGCTTGATGCAACTTCACGCCTTACACGAGTGTCATGATGTTTTGCAGCGTGCAATTCTCAATGGCCCCTGAGATAAAACCGACCTCCCGTGTTCGAAAACCTTTGGAAAGGAATGTATCATTTTTCTTTTGGAAAAAATAAACACTGTCAAATGTGAACTGGTGACAGAACGCAAACAAACAGCGATGTTGGTACAGGTTACGATCCGGTCGATCATTTAGAGTTATAAAAAGAGAAGTGAAGAATTACACAATAAAAACTGTTAAAAAACACACTGGCAAAAGTATTGCTTTGTTAAAAAACAATGCAAAACACAAATATAAGGTGAGTGACAACATATAAGGTGAGTGACAAAATATAAGGTGAGTGACAACAGAGATAGGGAAAGAAAACACTAATTTCTGAGGTGCGACGCCGAGGGACCTATACGTGCATGCGACACGAATTTTGAACTCGAGGCGAGGCCATTCCTGTCCCTGATGGACTGATAGTTTTCGGGAAAAGGAATCGAAGATTTCATTATTTTTAAAAATTGGCATGAAAGCAACAAGGCCTCTATCTTGTGTGTTGTCTAGGTTTGATCTTATCAGAGTTCGGCATCCGAAAATTAAGAGTTTGGGAAAGAATATCGCAGAATAGATTCAGTCTATGAACTTTCCATTTGGTTGCAGCGGATCAAGATCCAAATCATGCAAAAGTTTAGTTTCGAGTGCGCTGACATCACGGGCGAAGCGACCTGTTATCACACGAGCCACCCTCCTCTGAATAAACTGAAGTTTGGAAATAAGCTTCTGACCTGATGGTTTCAAGACTGCTTCAGCATATTGAAGGATAAGTAAGACAAAGGACAAATAAGCCTTTAACTTGGCCTCTTGGGAGTTGGAATACCGCATGTTCCTCCCGATTAATGCGAGTGTGCTATTTGCTTTTAAACGGGTAAAGTTAATGTGATCTTTTCACGTTAAGCCGTGGGAAATAAACACTCCAAGGTATAAGTATTTATTAATTTATTAATTTATTTATTTATTTCGATTTTATTTGCTAAACTTTAGTGCAAATGTGTCAATGATGAACACTTATTCACAAAAACCCTATCAACAATAATTCAATGCAGCAACTATGAAGTGAAACATGAATGAGGTGAACAAAGACAAAAAAAACAGCAATTACAGGAACTTTTGAATTTTCAGGAACAGAAATAAGAGTCCAATTGGATGCGGCCAAAGCGAGGAAAGATGACCAAACAGAGGTCACACGAATCGCCTTTGCGACACCTTTGAAAAATCAATCATCGACACAAGAAATCATTCCTCGTGGACTTTGGGCTTCGACATCTGCGCACAAAAAACACCCGGTGGCCATAGCGCATAAACACCCGAACCGGATTGCTTGTCGGCACAACAAGCATATTCTGCAATACTATCTGTGCCCACGAAATTTCCCCAGTCCTCGTTTCCCTGCCAGTCATCCATGCCTCCATTCTGCTCCATTCGCAGTCATCACACAGCGGTGTTATATTCTATTCAGCCTAGCCAATAACGATGTATTGATGCCCTGAGACAGTTTGAGAAAAACCAAGAACTTTCGGCACAAAATCCTTTTTATTGACTCTTAAGTCGAGAAATATTCCGAACGTCGCTTACCAACACGCACGTGTGCTGGTTTCTCTTGCGTAGTTAAGGAGAATAAAGTAAGGGGGAGAATACTATTCTCCCCACACTTCAAATCCTCGACAATACTAACTCAACAAAGTTCCTGACCCAATCCCCCCCCAAAGGACCCCAACAAGTTCCACAATCGACGGCTGCGGGCTGACACGACACACCCCTTTACCAGCTGTCAACCATTTTCGAGAACTTTCACAATTGGAGAATTATTTATCTTCGTCGAAATTGCTTTTCCAACAAATAAAACCAACTTCGACTGACTGAAATAAAACTTCTCAGAGGACGGAAAATACATGTAGGTACCTACGTATATGGACGTGCAGTTTCAGTGGATTGGGCATATACGAGTACGTGTGTTTTACGCTTTGAACGACTGAAGTTGAAATGGAAAGGGGAGGGGATTGGAGGGAGGGGGTGGGGTGGTGAGGGAGAAAAGGGCACCAACAAGGAAGAGGGCTGGGATGATGTTCGTAATAGGAAGCTGCGAGAAATGGGATTGGTTTGGTACATAAAGCCTCCCGTTTAGAATGCGTCAGACAATACCCTTTCTGTCAAAGGGACTCAAATTGAGCCCATTTGAGAATGAGTGCCTTTGACCACATAATGCGAATAAAGTCTGATCGGAGCAGATGATACACCACGGTGGCTGCAGAATAACTGGTTGGAACGGCTCAGTCCCTCTTTGGATTTTGAGAAATTGGTGTTGCAAAAGAGGGGGAACATTCCTGGTCCGAAATTTTTGAGCCCGAGTGGCTTTAAATTGGTTTAGAGTTAGGATTGCTTTGGTTGGACAGGTCAGGTTCGATCAGTTTAACTTGGATTGGGTAAAGATTGTGCAAGATTCGCTTTTCGCCTTTCGACCTAAAAGTTTTTCGGACCAAAGTATCCCGACCCGCAAAATGGGATTGCAGTGATTTCATGGCGCAATGGTGATGCGGTGATTTCATTGTGTTTTTTACATTTGTGTTTATCGACCACCATTCAAAATCCACATATGCCGGCTTATGTTTTCAGGAACAACTCCGCCAGATCCTTTTCTGCTTGGCAGCTTTTTTCGGCGTCCTTATTTCCTGATGTCTCCTATCCTTTCCCTTTTTATCCCCTATCCTTGTTGTCCGCCAGCAATCCCTCATAACTTTTTCCAGTTCAAGTTTCCCATCACATGCCTCCAAACTCAAATCCAACTCATTCCTGGTCCTGACTCTCGAAAAATAGTGATCTACGATAATTGCAATTGCCGGTCTCTTCTCAGTCGTCACAAACGAACTGAACCTAGAAATGTTCACCAATTTCTGCATGCTGATGTTGCAGTGCTTTCTGAAACTTGGCTGCGAAGTGAAATGGACAGTTTAGAAATTTTCCGCCAAATGTTTCTGTTTTCTGGGCGGACCGTGAAAGCCGCCACGGTGGGGGTGTAATTGTTGCCATTGACACTGCCAGACTCAATAATGTCCCGCTGCAGATTCTGTCGCTTAATGTTTCTCTCCCCTCAATTTTGTATAGAAATCACTGGCTGCAAGGTCATTCTCCCTCAGTATCCCATGATGGCTCGGAATTTCATTTTTGGGGTTTACTGTACGCCAAATGCCGGGACCGAATGTTCCTGACTATCCCAACATTGACTGGTCAGATCCACACACTGTAAACCACCGCCTTCGCCCTGCAGAGAGACATGTACTATTTGAGCTGACTCTTTTGTTCAACCTCTCTCAGAAAGTTATTTTGCGGAATAACCTATCACCTAACTGACTGCGCCAGCAGCATCCTTGACCTTTTGGTTCACAAATTTGAGGCACCATGCATGCTCCATCGTTAAGCCGTCTGGCCTCGGTGGTAACCACAGCACAGTTCTCTGCCCAATTCCATGTTTGCATCCAAGGCTTTCTCCTCAATTCCAATCTGTTCGCTTGTATAAGCGGGTAGATTGTGTCTCCACTTCTTTTATTTCTGTCAAACAAGCTGGAATCCTTTACTCGCATCGCTGAAGTCACTGGTACCAATGGGTTATGGTATTTCTCATCGCTGAAGTCACTGGTACCAATGCATGGGCCATGGTATTTCATCAAGAATATGCTTGTCGATGCCCATGCGATGATTCCTTCAAAAAGAGTAAGAAGCTCCTATCAGTTCCCCTGGGTCAAGTCAACACTTCGCAACCTTTTATAGGAAGCGAAGGATTTTTAAGAAATCTGATTCAAGATGCCGCTTACTTTCTCCCGTTGAGAATTTTCCTCTTAAAAATAAAATTGACAGCATCAACTTTGATATTATGGCCTTGAATTCAAAATTTTATTCCTCATTCATCTAAAGTGTAATGACGATCAACAAGGGCAAAGCATTCTGGTCCTACCTGAGCACACAGCGATCTCATACTCCATCGCCAAGCCTAATTTCCGTTGCAGATGTTCACCCCAATGACGACCCTCCCAAAGCCGAACTCTTCTGCAATGTCTTTGAGAATCTGTATTTCTGCCTCAACTCCGAATCCCTCTCCCAATTCGAAATAACGCATCTCATGATCAGAAAAATAATACTCAGGTCGGACCAACAAATAGTTGGCTCAAAATTTTCCCTGAGCTTTGTCACCCGCGGGGGTTTCTACGAGGGCTGTTCAAAAACAAGTGAGACTTTTGTGATAATTTTCCCTATTCTTCATCCATCTCATTCGCTTGGTGATTTTTTATAAAATTGCCTTCTTCTGCACTGACTCACTTGTTTATACAATTATGCTGTCCGGTAAACCGATGGTACAGGGTGTTTTACCAGGATGGTTTGAAATATCTGCCGCTTCCCGTGAATGCAGCTCACAGGAGAGAAAACACTTGCTTTTCACATGCTTGGCCATTTTGCAGAAAAGGAAAAACCGTATTGGGTACAAGTGTAGTTGAACATTGAATGCAGTGCGCATCCAATGCCTTTCCTGGCCAGATTTTCGTCCTGATTCGCGTCTTTTGTCATTCAACAAAAATCGGTGTTGGGAACCTCTCTTAAAAACCAGGAACGTTTTCCAGAAATCTCTCCAAATTCCAAGAAATGTCTCCAAATTCCATCAGATTTCTCGCCATTGAGCTTTTTGATGCAGACTCCAAGACTCCTGGCTCCCATATAAGGCTCTGCACTGTTCAATAACTGTTCCAGCAATCAATGGAATGCCCTCTGCATAATTGCAGAGGGTTGTTGGCATTTTGGGTTTTGCTGTCGTTTTCATCGGTATCAGAAAAATCAGAGAAAACATCGGCTGGAGAAAGAGCAGACTCTCCCCCAACACAATGAATATAGGAAATTGTTAATTTTTCCTGGAGAGCTGCAGAAAAAACTACGACTTACTTTTGTCTAATATAGCAAAAACAAGGAAATTTCCGGCATTTAAATTCAATAGATAATTTTCAAATGCATCCAAGATCCACAAGGCTGGAGCATTTCTTGTGAAATTTGACCAGAGCACCACGCAACAACCATTTTCTGATTGTGGAACAAAAGAAATCTCCAGGGTGCCAAGGGAAGGTCACAATGACATCAGTCTCACTTATTTGTGAACAGCCCTCGTATCTCAAGATTGCCGCCTTGCAGCATCTCAAGTATAGGGGCCTAAGCTCAAAATCATCTTTTTCCCATTCAAATCATTTAAATTTTCTTTTTTTTCATTCCAAGTCATCCGCGTGTTCATGCGGATGTTTCAATATAAGTGGGAATATGTATACGTATATGTAATTAGAGCAGACCACATGTTAACACTCTGAGTCCAATCTCGTCAATGTCTCTAGAGCAGACCACACGTTGACACTCTGAGTCCAATCTCGTCAATATCTCTCCCTATTCGGCTCCTTGCTTGCACCATTGTAATCAAGCACTGAATGATTCGAGGCAAAATACCTTTACCATCCATTTGAGAAAATGTTTTCCGATATTGCTGAACCTTGAAACATTTTGTAAACGAACTCGTCCAATATAACTAGACCCGCGTACAGTCGCGGCGAGGCTGAGCGACCTCGACTGTTTCCCCTGCGTGCATAATTCTCCGT
>JASGXE010008055.1:0-17864 GCA_030068105.1 Sinentomon sp. SZTP_YWyxl
GTTGTAGAGGAAGCTTTCAGCTTTCCAAAAATACCAAAATCATTGAAGTGGAACATCATTTGACCATTTTAAGATGAGGAAACAGCGACATGGAAGCGTTATTTTTTGTTGCGTCGAAATGCTTCCATGTCGTGTTTCTTCTCCATGAAATGGTCAAATGATGTTCCACTTTAATGATTTTGGTATTTTTGGAAAGCTGAAACCTTCCTCTATAACTGTTCTATAGGTCGAAACCATGTTACCACGGGAAAATTCGCGGCCTCCAAGGGAGACGCGGCCTCATCCCCGCTTATTTTTGTGCAGAAAACAAAATGAATGCTTCCGCGTCGCGTTCTCTCTTTGTAAAAGAGCCAAATGGTGTTCAAATGCAATTATTTTGGTGTCTGTGGATAGCTGAGGGCTTTCTCTACAACTCTTCCGCAGGTAAAACCATGTTATAACGGAAAAAATCGCGCAATCATTGAAAGTATTCAGCAAGAACGCAAAATTTTATCTTATCAAAATTTGAACATATTTTTCCCCGCATGACTGTCAAGTTTTGCTGTGAAAAGTTCGGGATAATTTTACAGTCCTGAAAAGGTCTAATTTTAGCTTTCCAACACAAAAGGCTTCATCGGAATCCGTCATTTGGTTCCAGAGATATTAAACTTTTCGTTGCCGATGCACAGCGACGCATAAGCCAACCAGAGCCAGGAAAACCGGCCTCTTGACGCTTCGGCACAGAAAGGAACAGAGCGAAAATTGGCGCTCGGTGGGCGGGGATGGGCAATGAGAGTTACGGCACTTGTAAGTGTTAGAATCACGTTGTCTACGGGATGCGCTGATAATCACGGCATAGCAATAAATGCAAGCCAATGCGTTTTGCGTCTGGGAAATAAAAAACAGGGCATCGCACGAGCTGGACGCCCTGTCTTCCATCGTTAGGCTGACTTTTGAATTATTGTGTACTGTATAAACACGTATTGACAGAGGCAAGAGCTAGAGCCGAATTCTGTAAAGCTATTTTCTAACTCCTAGAGCACGAGCTCATCGTCGTCGATGAACTCAAAAAAGGCTCCCCGATGCCAACGTGCAGGAACGGGCCCGCACGCCGTGCGAGAAGTTCGAGCGGGAAAAAAGATTCTTTGAGATCAAAATGGAAAACTAAAATTGACTAAACGATTTTAAGAATTGGCTTCGACAATACGGATTGTGGCCCAATGAACAGAAGACGACAGATCGCACAAGGGGCAGATCCATGAACAGAGGCCGACAGATCGCACAAGGGGCAGATCCATATTACCAAGGCAATCATAGTTCAACACATCTTAAGCTATAAAAAAGCTCCACCCTTAGCACAGGCACCAAGGATCAACCCCGGCACCGAAACCGCAAGGGTCATGCCGGACGCCGGCACCCGGCGCCGCAGCCCAGTTCCGCACCCGAGCGCAGATCGAGAAGTTCTAACTCGACTTGAGCCGCATGCAACTCAAAATTCAGAGCAAAACAATCCTTGGTAAATCTCTATCAAGCACCACGCCGAACGCCGGCACAGAGCGCCGCCGCCAGGAACCGCACACACGCGCCGAACGCGCACCTAAAACTGCACCCCAATGTGGAACGAGCAACAACCAAAAAACTGTAACACCCCAAGAACGATCGAGAACAGAAAGCTCAAGATAAAGATATGAGATCAACACTAAACCAAAGAAGATCGAGAACGAGAGAAAACAGCACCATAAAGAAGATCGAGAAGCAACCCAACGAAGATCGAGCACCGAAATCAGCACCCCAACGAAGATCAAGAAGAACAGAAAACAGCAACCCCAACACAGATCGAGAATAGAAAGCTCGAGGGAAAGAGAAAGATTTGAAATCAACACTTAGCTCGAGACAAGCATAAGCAAAGAAAGATGTTGGCAAAACAAGTCGAGTCATCGAGTGAGGGCAAATTCTTCATGCTAAAAAGGATCACCTCAATCCCAAATCATGCGTATACTTGATCATTCCATCGGTGTGTATGAAATTGAAAGGTAATCTAAGCACATATGCCCAGAAAATTGCAAAATAACAAAACCAATAGTTGGGCAAAGCCGGAATGATGCAAACAAAAAGAGCAAACAAAAACAAAAGGTAGGGCAACTTCCATCATACTGTCATACTGCTCAAAAAGATCACCTCGATCCCAAATCTTGTATACTTGATCATTCCATCGGTGTGTTTGTTATTGAAAGGTAATCTAAGCATATTTGCCCAGAAAATGCAAGTTCGAGAGCAACCCCCAGCCAGCTGGAGAAGAGAAGTAAGCACAGAGGAATTGAGAGCACCGCCTGAAGAGAGATCAAAGACACAGAAAGTCAAAGTGTCAGATCATGAGTGGCAAACCAACCACTTCTTCAAACGCAAATAGGTTCATAATTGAAAGGATCGCACCCCAGTATCGAACGAGGACGTAGTAAAGTTCCAGCTTGAAACCTGAGAAACCTGCAGAAATTTGAGCAATCAAGGAAAGGGCAGAGTAGAGCAAGGGCAGCAAACAATATCTTCAAGCAAAAAGGGTCAGAACCAGCCGAAACATAAAAATCGGGTCCCTGGACGGACAGTAAGTCCAGGACAACACTTCAAGGACCGACTCCAGCGTCGAACGAGCAGCAGCAGAAAAAAGCCCAAGAGCAATTATTCATGATCTGTTTTTTTAATGAAACAACAAAAATATTTTTTTAAAATCAAAAATAAAAAACAAAACGGAAAACCAAAAGTGGGCAAAAAATAAATGAAAAGGTAAGATAAGAAATAAAAGATGGTGAAAAAGAAGGACTCCAAAGATAGGGGTTGGAAGTCTAAGAGAGGTACCAAAGGTTCCGAAGCGATTAAACAATGACGAGGTAGATGCAACCTACCTATTGTTGGAGTATGAAAGGTTGGTGGTGAGCATGTGCGCAAGCATCTCACATTTGCTTGCTTGTATTAATCATGTTTGGAATTTTTTATTTCTTGCAGAAAACTGTGTCGCGCAGATTAGTTAATCGAATAATTGATAATCTCTTTTATCCAAGTGCAAGCTTTCTTCTATTAGCTTGTTAACCCTTATTTATTGTTTGTTGACTGCGACCAACTTCAGTTTTTAAGGATATCCTATTGATGCAGTTCCATTATTTCGAATTAATTTTGGACCGAATGTACTTTGATCCAAATGACTTTTCCACCAACTTGTTTGGTACCAATATAAAACTTAATCATGCCTTAGATAAAGACATTTATCTATCTGCTTTGATTTTCAAGATATTAGCCAAATTCCATTCACTCAATTTCTGTCTCCCTCGAAACACATCTCTGCAAATAATGTGAAGTTACCCAGAAAATGCTTTTCCCCAAAATAATCAGATTGCTTCCCATGAATTGATTTCAACATCCTCCGAATAAATTACTCTTAAACAATCGTGTTCACTACCAGCGATCGAATTCGTTTCCCCGTTTGACATCTGCAACCCGCAATTCATTTCTGCGACTTAAACTTCACCTCTAAAAAATACCACGCCATGATTGTAGTCGACACAGAAGTTTCTCAATTTGATTTCAAGTTTTCGTTTATTGCTAAACCCATTTTTCCCTTCCTTTACAGCACATTTCGTAATGCTGTCATGCAAATGAAAATGAGTTTCGGATTTTTTTTATGTTTTAAAAACAATGGGTAAATATGACTGCGAGTCCAAGCTATGCAACATTCACGTGCTAATACCGAGCAACTGGTCTAAAGAAGAATAGCATACCAAAAAACGGCAGTATAACCGTATTTTTAGTTCTAGGTTTAGAATAACCAACCACCACCACAGTAGGTATGTAAAATGCAACACACATCACATGTCGGCTCTGCTCTTTGCAGCTTGTGAATATGGACAACAATTTCTTCTCTGTCCTGCTTTTTGATCAGTGATCCACTTTTGAATCCAATCCAATTGCATGACTCGCAGGTCGCACGTTTTATCGTTTGAAACGCATCGAATTTCGATCAATGGGTATGGCTCTTGAAGCAGAAAGCATGCACAGAGAAATGGGTTCAACGTTGTATAGACAGCACCATTGGGCGCAACAACTCTATTTTCTATGAGCAACACAGCTAATGGATTTTGAATCCATTCGGAATTCGGGACGATAATAGCAGTGTGCCAATTTTGTTGTCTTTGAGGCCTGTTGTTTTTGTTTTTGTGAAGACATGATACGAGCGAATTGAATGCAGATAGCAAGCCATGAATGGCATTTATTTGATTGAAGAGGGAAATCCCATGAAACCTCACACTGGAAGTTTGCACCTCCAGCATTTCTGAATCAAGTCGCAATATCTGAATTCAGGCATGTTGTTTTTGCTTATTATCGACATTTTCAGATGGATAGTAGAAATTGTTTTTTGCCAGATTTTTCAGGAGGGTTCCATGTTTATGCACAGCCTTTGCGTCTATTATTGTTGTATCTTATTTAAGCGCCTCGAATTATCTTATTTCTCCATCTTCTTTTTGTTTATTACTCTTTTCCCAATATCAGCAAGGAAAAAGCAAAAAAAAATTTGCTGCTTATGAAGCTAGCAGAATAGATTCTAGATACCTGAATTGACAAAATTAATAGTTAATAAAGTTTATTGATTTTAAATAACGAATGCACCACTACCCATCGCAGCCATGAGATATCAACATGTTTTCGAGTCTGATGGAACCAGCCATCATTTTATAATAATTTTGTTTTTCTCCGCAGGATCATCGCCAATCGAGACGCAAGGAAGCATAGGGAGCGATCAGGGAACAACCTCTTACAACGCAACATAATTCGTCAGGTGAGTTACTAATCGTCCATTGGTATTCCCCATTGCAACTCACCATACATTGTATTTTTTTACTTACAAAATCCATCCATGACAAATCATTGAACATCTTCACATTTGCGTGTGTGATCACACCATTTTCTTTTTCTTGTATTTTGTGGGGACCTTCCAACAGATTCCTTATTGAGGACTGTGGGATCCTGCGAAATACAAGAATAGGTACCCGGGAAAGCTTACTCGAACTCTGAATTGTTGTCGGAATCCAGAAGAGGCTGATAAAGCTGAACTGTGTGGGGAAGATGAGGCAGACAGAGCATGGACTGGCTGTTATTGCAATTCAGTTTGCTCTTCTCTCAGCCTGCAGCATGAAATGGAGCCAGCCAACCAAACAGTCACATCCTGGTGTGACACCGGAGCATGTCTTTAGCAAGCGTGTAAGTGCGCACGATTGGTACCATGATCACCTCGCTTTTGATGCTGGCTCATTGAGACCAAGATTCTCTTGCTGAAAGTTGAAGTTAAATTTTGAACGAGAAATTAATTCATTATTGCATTGCAATTTTCTACTTTGCACTTTTTTCTTTATCTAATGAACAGGCGCATTTCGATAAGATATGGGAGTTCATAACAACGCAGATGCTGATGTTCAACCCTTTACAATAAATGGAGACGCGTTACCCTGTTTATGGAGATATCATGGTTGCAACCAAAGAATACATTATTCATCACTCTCCAGACATGTCTTCACACATTGTCCTTATATTTCTGTGTCTTGCAGTGTTTGGAACTGTGGATGGTCTGACCATCACGTTAACATCTACAGGAGATGTTTAAATAATTCTCTTCTTCATACCCTCCTTTGTCAAAATCGTCTCATCAACTGCACTTTCATTGCCTGCACTTGGTGTGGCACCAGACGCGAACTGTCAGCACACTTAGACTCTACACATGCAACACAGCTATAATATGTTGAACAATGGATCAGATCAATGAAACCTTTGAATCAGTTTTTAATGGATTACCGGATACTCAGCGGGAATAGAGCGTACAGGGTCGTACCAGAGAGCACCAAATGACTGTTGTCCCGGGTTTTCGAACCTTAAGGAAGTGACCAACGACGGCTTTCAATAATTTCCTTTACTAAAACTTCAATAAGTATAAAACATCACCGGTGAACTGGACGAGACAAGGACAAATTAAAAGAACATTGTGAGACAACCCATCACGACTGTCTTTTTGATCTTCTGAGGACTCATCCTCCAGTCACAATCGGTAACCAGGAAACCCCACTTATCATTCCTCGGATAAACGCAAAATGGATTCAGTCACTTATCTTGCAATTAAACGGCTCGATTCCTTCACAATGCCTTCAATATGCCACCAACTGCTTCATCCTTTCTATTAATTGAGGCACACAGCCACGGCTTCAATTGTGAAACTTGGCAACAACTTGACAACATCAATTGATTTGCTTTCAAGCTTGTTCAGATTTTTTGTATCCTCTCACTGAGACTGAAACCAAGAACATATATGAAAACATCATTCATGTTCTTCGGTCATTTTACCATTAATCAATATCAATGTTTTGTGAATTGATCAATTTATTTATTTATTTATTTATTCAAGGCAAAAGCAGCTACAAATGATTGGGTGCTGCATAATTAGGTAGGTACATATGTGGAAACAAAATCAATTCATAATGCATGAAACACACAATGTCAGAAAATCGGTCAAGAGGATAAAAGTAAGAGGTTAAAAATGTCAACAGACTTTAAAAAAAACCAACTATGAAACTTCAGGTAAAGCGTGATGGATTTCCTGCACTTGGGAGAGTTTTTTAAGGTTTTTAGAAATTATTGCAGAGTTACATGGCAAGCTGTTCCAGGCTATGACAGTACGAGGAAAAAATGATTGCAAAAGTAGATTCCGCTTGCATGTGGGCATCGAAAGACTTAAACCATTATCGGTGCGACGCTGAACAGGTTTCAGCCTATACTCTGCGGGGAGAGAGAAATCAACTGATCCAGATATTATGTCACCTAAAAGATTCACACAGTGCGCATTGCGTCGACTTTGGAGGGTTTCAAGGTTTAAGTCTCTCAACATGGCTGTCACACTTGCGTACCTTTCGAAAATGCCGGTAATTGCACGAGCAGCTCTCCGCTGGACTTTTTCGAGCGCATCTATCTCCACTCTTTTGCAGGGATTCCACACAGCACACCCATACTCAAGAATGGGAAGCACCATTGACACATATGCGTGTTTTTTGCGAGAAGGAGAAGCTTGTTTTAAGTTTCTAATGATGTAACCTAGTTGGGTGGAGGCCTTGCTTATTACGCCAGAAATATGTGCATCCCACGACAAGTCATGACTCAAAACGACGCCAAGGTACTTAAAAGTTTGAACAACCTCAAGGGGCACTCCAGAAATAGTATATGGGTCATTGGTAAAGCTTTCTTTACTGCCGAAAAGTACTACTTTGGATTTGGCAGCATTAATTTTCATCCCCCAAATACTGCACCACCGGCTTCTTATATCAAGGTCGGAACTCAGATTTAAACAGTCTTCAGGGGACCTTACAGTCCTGTAAATTACAATGTCATCGGCAAACATTCTTATGGAACACTTAAGACTCTCAGCTATGTCGTTTATGTAGATCAGAAATAAAAGTGGGCCGATGACACTGCCTTGGGGAACGCCGGAAGTAACCTCACCGGCAGCAGACAAAAAACCGTCAACGGAAACTTTTTGCGTTCTATCACGAAGGAAAGAAGCGATAACATTTATCAAATTTGGAGGAAAATTAAGTTGGTGCAGTTTGGATACGAGTTTAGCGTGAGAAACTGTGTCAAATGCTTTTGCTAAGTCCAAAAAAATTGCATGTACTGGATCAATTAATCAACCAATGCGTCAATAATTGCTCCGCTCACTCAAACCATTCGAACCTACCCGGCGACAACCAGCACCCTACAACTGGTTTAAAACATTCTCCGAGATTGATCAATTAATCAATTCACTTTTCTGGCATTTTGATTTCTAAAACTCTCAATTCTGCAGAGCTAAGGAGCAATATCACAAAATGCGTGCATCTCAACAAAACCTTAAGGGCTTAAAAAGGAGATTTCATTTCCTTTCTGCAAAAGAACTGCCCAACTCCCTTTCTTTCGAGAAAGGATCACTGGTTGCAACTGTCACTCAAAAACCCACTAGTTGAACCTTAAGATTGATTAAAAACGGGACTACCCACACATCTACTCGAAACATTTTTTTCTTCTTCTGCATGCTTCGGCACAAATTAACAGTGTTGCCGCAGGTTATGCGATAACCTTAGTTTCACATTGCACTTTTGCAACTCTCGGACATCTCAACAATTGACATATTTAAACAAAGATGCAATCAATCACAAGATTATCGAAACGCACACCCGCACAGCACTTACCCCATAAATGGGCATTTTTTGGATATTTGATTTCAACTGCCACGGAATTGACCAATTTTCAATCAAAGAACCACTCTTGATTTGCATCAAAACTTCCAGCTCAAATCGATGTCAGAACCTCGAGCACTCCCTCGAAAACGATATTCACGGTCAACGTGATGAACCTGCTGTTCGACATGCAGATTCGAAGCTAAACCTCCACTGACTGCTTTCTCGCTGTCTGCACTTTCGGTCAGCGTCCTCAACTCCGCACCTGATCGTTTTCATTTAGCCTGTATTGTTTTTTGCTTATCTGTAATTAAAATGCCAGATTCTGCTGCCTCTGAACACAAATGCTGTTTTCTTCTTTTTCCAGACACCTGATTACGCTGCGACAAATCGAGAGTAGAGCGAGCATTGCCGCTACAAGTTGTATTACTATGTTCTTTATTAATAGGAAAAACACCTCCAGAATTCGCAATCGGGCTTATCTGACTTTTGTGAGACCCATTTTTGACTATGTACCCATGGTTTGGGACTCATACTTATCAAATCACACTTATCGCTCAGGAGCGTGTTAAACAGCATGCTGCTCACTCTGTTTTCGTTAAATATATTTAGATATTGAGGAGCAGTGTTCTGTTGTGTCTTTTTTGCAAACTTATTTTGGAGATTTCTTGTTGACTGACGAGATAAATATCCATCGTGTTTTGTGTTTTATCAAGAAGTTGATTGATGAATAAAGTTCTTGCTGGGGTGAACCATTGAAACTTTTAAATTCTTATTATTTTTTTGATTTTAGGGTAGAATCACACGTCTTGAAAGTGAGACTCGTTACTTCAAGAAATATGCACTTAATCAAATCAACCTTCTTAGGGCACATGATTGACCAAAAATTTTGAAGTGGCCTGACCACAATTTTTTGAATTCGCTGCATTTCGTTTTACATAACTATAAGAAATGCACTCGCAAAATTCGTGATCTTGCATACATGAGACTTTCCTCATCATGAGGTAGCTTCCCCTTCTTGGGATCCTTTTCTTGCACCTGACTGTCACATTTTATATGCTGTTCTGCCGTGTGCTCCTCGATAAAAACACAAAATGCGGTTGTCGTTTCTTCTCTCACAAAGCTTTGTCCAACATTGCTTAGCAATCATTGAGGTGACGCTTCTCCTTTTATAATAGTCCCCTTCGAGCGATCAGCTCCCCTTTGATCATGCTCCAATGAATCACAATGGGAAGTGAGAAAATGAGGATCCCAAGAAGTCTATGCATACTCGAGAATTGCGGTCTGACCAAAGATATGTAGACAAGCTCACGCGAAGTTTCTTTGGACATTTTCTAAAATTCCAATATGCAATATAAAATGACCTATTGGTTTTTTTTATCTATTTGTCTCCTGGGGGACAGTGCATTTCGATTTTCCCTTCTATCTGGTAACAGTTCTTTTGTCTTGCCATTGAGTGGTGGATTCTTCTAAAGTTGTTGGATTTGTTTCTGATTTTCTCCGACTCTCTGGGAGGAGGACAAAACGAGGACTCGACTCTATTTGTTCCTAGCGTTGCTCTTTTCTCGCTCTCACTCTTCCGCTGTCCTTTTCGCTCCCTATCTCCCAACTTCAATCTAGGGCTTTACTTTTTTTTAGCACAGTTTTGTTTTCGTGCGGCCACAAATGGGCTTGACAGACGCAGGCTTGGGTTGGATAGGATCCGCAACTACTCGAAATGATGGTGTTTTCGGAATGCGAATTTGTTCAAAGGCAGCAAGGCCATCAGAAATCTAAGCGTTACGTTTCTGGGAAAGCGTTATCCATCGACATTATCACTGCAGATTTCAGATATAAAAATTTTGCCACCGGTTGCTTTTGTCGATGAGGTCTGCTTTCAGGTGGGAAAGATGATGATGATTGCAGGATCTATCCATTGTTAATTCCAAATATTTATGAATAAGTAAGTGTAATTTTCTGTCAGGTTCTGTGAAATCGAATGATATCACATGGTAGGCTATGCTTATGCACAGAAAAATTCTCGGCATGTCACAACAATCGACATTGCATTTCAGAGCTGAAATACAAGTTGTCTATGCAGGTCGTGTGTCAATTTGGGAGAGGTTTCTCATCTCGCCATATAGATACTTATCATTCCCCTGATATAAGATAATCGCTGGTTTTCAATGAGCAACAGATGAGACTGCAACCCCAGGCCCTTTCATTAACTGAGTAAAAACCTCTTCGATATTGTCACATTTTATCCATCGACATTATCACTGTAGATTTCAGATATAAAAACTTTGCCACTAGTTGCTTTTGTCGATGAGGTCTCCTTTCAGGTGGGAAAGACCAATGCTGTGATGGCTGTGACGACGTTCGGAAGGGAAATGCTCGTGGCTCTGGGCAGGACATGTTGAATGTTGGCCTTTTCAGTTTGATAGTACTTTTTCTTTATGATATGAAATTTGGCAGGAGAAATTACGATTTCAGTTACCGATAAGGAAATAACCAATACAGCGGAAGAAACCTTTGAGCATTGGAGATGAAAATACTTCGTGGCGTGATGCCCAAGGAGTTCTTTAGATAACGCAACTGCTGCCTCAAGAAGAAATCAGGCATTGGTGTGAGCCGATGCCTTTCAATCAGTTCAGACATGGTCTGGCAGTGTCAAACTAAATAACAGTAGCTCAAATAGGCAACTACTGCACCACAAAAACTGGGATTTGTACCTTAGTTACCTATCAGACCATTTAAAAACTGTAGCTTGGCCAGTAGCTATTCTGACAGCCGATCTTCATCAAGTTATCGTGTCGGATAGGGAGGAAGAAGATGGAGATTACTGGGGAGGGGGTGAAGATCATAAGACCACATAGGTTGGTTCTCCATAGTTGGAGGGAGAAGGGTAGAGTGGATATATTTGGATAATAAAACTGAAATGAATGTTAAGACGATTCTGGCAGTCTCAGCCTTATTAAGTCAGGTAAAAACGTCTGAATTTTGCCTACAAGTTTTGTGTCTTACCTATAAAGTCACTATCCAGGCCCAGTCACTTAAGGGTGTCTTGAGTTAGACACTTAGAGCCGTCTTAAGGAATTTAAGACACTTAAAAGCGTCTTAATTTTGCCTACAAGTTTTCCGACTTATCCAAGACCGTTGAAATTTGGAGTGCGGACAGGTTATAGAACACGGAAAAACGGGTATGGCAAAAAGCAAAAATGAATGTGGAGAAAAAGTGCAAATTTCGATGGTTAAAATGGCCGCCAAGTTGCGACAATGCACGTTGTCAAGAAACCATTTGCGAGTGTCACCGTCGCTGGAACCAGTTAGGAATTTCCTTTCGGCGAATTTCCTTTCTGCGAGTTTCATTTTGCGAAATCCCTTTCGTTGAAAGTGCCCAATACATGGGAAAGAGTATTGGGTCGCGATTGCGGTAACAGAAGATGGGCGAAGGATCGATCCAAGGATGCAGAGGAATTCTTCCACCGCCCGGAGTAGAGCGCCTGCTGCACCCTGAGAACTTTCTGGAGATTATTAGATGTCATCGCAGGAGTCGGAGTACTCAGTCCAGGACCCGGCTGTCTAACAAAGTATAGCTCACCTGGTTTTGTCACCATGCCGGGTCAGCGGCTTTTTTCCTTCTCGTGGGACGTGTGGAGACTTACTAACATTAGCGTCCTATAGGGTGTCTTTAGTGGCTATGAGAATGGGCATTTCACAGATTTCGAGCTTGGGCAAGGAGGAAGGGGCTGGCTTTTTCTTGCTCATCCACAAGCCCCCAGCTTCTGAGGCACTGAATCATCATAAAAGACCGGAACAAATAGACCCAGTTATGGGGTTGGGAAACTCCTGCTGAGAGTGCAGGGGTGGTCATTATGGCTGGTGCCCAGGCTGCTACCGGACCTGAGGAGTGCCCACTCATTCGAGAAAGGCTATAGCATGTCTAGCATTCAGCGGGTGATGCCTGTTAGCAGTACAACTTTCCAACTTACCACTAGAGAGAGTATACTTTCCCATCCTACCAATTCTTTATTTTATTTGATTTTATCCCCCTTCCTTCGTGGACCCCGAGGCGTATTTGACTAAGGCGAATGACAGAAGCGTTTGTGATATTGCATTTTATTGATTATACCGCAGGTCAGATTAGCATTCAGATTTTCAGAAAATTGATAAGAAAGATGGGACACACCAGGTAAATAATAGGCACCCAGTGCCCAAGAAACGAGGAAATGAGATTGAAGAACAACGCAGCAACTGAAAGTAGAGATTCGTAAGTTGGCCCAACTTTGGTCAGCGTGACTCGGCAGAACACAAACACATCACGAGGTGGGAGCATTCGGCACCAAACTGTGGAAGCTTTCATTGACATCTTTCTTCATCGTCTCGATCGTATCATCCGATAGACTGGAAAAAATAGACGAAAGAAATATGGTCCAGTTGAATCAAAAAGCTTGGCAATCGATCCGCTTTTATGAACAAAAAGTGTCTTGCAGCGATTACGCATATAACGTTCACAGAAATTATCGAATCACGCCCATAATGCCAGAAGATGACATTGTTCTTTTAAACCCTCGATGCCCTTGATGAATCCTCTTTGTTCTTACAGGCAACACCAATGAACTTCCATTCATGGTTTGTTGCATTTCACCATGATCCCCTGTAATTCTCTCAAAAAACAAAAGAACGATTTGTGCTCAAATTACATCTATCTCAGCAATGGTGACATCCATTTTGTGCACGATAACAGCCCACCTAAAATTCACTTCAAGAATTATGGAACGATTTGTGCAAAAAGAGCATAAAAATACTTCTGTGGTCGCATAGCGATATCCCTTATGTAAGATGACACTCCTACCTAAGGGGTGGCGCAACTACCGCACTCTGCCGACATTATAAAATCTGAAAAAATCTTCACCTGCTTTTAAATGTGTCCAAAACCTTATGCACGTCACCTATACCCATGTCTCTGAATCCCGGATGCTGCGATTTGTCCATGTGTATGGATTTGAAAGAACCAGTCTCTTTCAACTCCCTCAACCCGCGATAAATGTAAAGCAGGTCGGGGCCAACATCACGTCTCAGCTTTTCTAGAACTTTGAGGTCCGCTGGGTCATCCAAGCTGTCAATAATAGGTACACTATGAACATCCTCATCGGTTCTTTCCTGTACTTTCTTCAGTAGATCCTTCAACAGTTTAACGGCGCCATTGTTAAGTGCTTCCCTTTTGACTAAATTAGGCTGTTCTACGTTCGGCGGATTCAGGTCCCCGTTGGGTTCCAGAAGCTGGAATGTTCTTAGAGGCCTTTCCTCGTCGTGAGGATTGCAGCACGGGAAAATCTTATCAAAGATGTTCATGCAGCATCCAATCGGAGCACCGATAATGTTCTCAAACAGGCTGGACATCTTTGAGATGGGATATAGATATGGTCAAACCTGCAATTAAATAAATTAGGTTTTGAATCGCGCCATGCATTAGTGATTAATAAAGCGACAGCCAGGATGAGCCATGGGCATTCTCTGGAGGACTCGCCTTCCGCTTTAAGAAAACTATCAAGGAATCGACCAAGGAGGAATCTAAAACGTGGAAACTTTTTGATACTGTACGATATACGCTCCATTCCTACAAGCTTCATTCCTACGAGCAGCAATGATATACGCTTCATTCCACGCTTCATTTTGACAATTAAGCCATGAAATACTGAAATAGCAATCTATTGCTCGTAATGATCCACTTATTATTGCAGTGTGAAAGACGAGTGTACCACAAAAGAAAGACGGGATGTTGCTTTTGTAAAAAAATAAAATGTTTCAACTTACTTAAAAATTCCAAACTGCTTCTGGTGCACGAATAAATCGACAAATCCTGAACAAACTGACAATAAAAATTCGTTTTGAGCCTCAAGACGTACTGGATAGAACTACGGACACAACGCCGATTGCACCTGCGTTTTTAAAAGGCCGATTATTAGATGGAGGTTTGCATAGGCTGACTTCAAATATCGAATTGCTTTTGGCCTTAAAGCCGGAGCTGCTTGCTCAAAGACCTGTAAACACGGGGAACATTCGGGTGACATAAGAGTTTTAAGCATGGTTTCAAAATTTGTGATTAGATACAGAGGGCCTTGGGTGGTTGAATTAAATTGAATTGGTCATATTTTATATCATATCGGATATCATACGAAGGGCGTTAGAAAAGTTCTTGTCATCACGCTGTAGTTCGAAAAATATTGACGATGTCAAGATTTCGAATAGCTTAGAAGTACGAAATACTCTTCGGCTCTTGCCTTATAAATTAACAGGTGTCCAACCCAACCTTCCATGGGCAGAATGGTACTCAGATTGGGGTGCGTTCCATAGCTCTGAAAAATTGCTTTGGCAAAATCCTGAATACGTAGTTTTTCTGCCAAGTTGTTTTCAGTTTTACAACTAAAAATTGCTGGTGCCAAATCAGGACTATGGGCTTGAGGAGGCAGTAACTATTATATGCAGTGTGGTGCCTATCATCTAAAAATCTAAAACTTGGATATTTGTCGTGCAAATGGGAATGTTCAAGATTTTAAGATTTAGCCAAAATCAGTTTTTCAGAGGTCAGGAACATACCCTCATCTAATTACAACCATGCCATGAAAATTTGGCAAAGATGTCTGCAAATTTGTGCTGAAAGAGCTGCAGAAATGTTGAAGACCTGTATTAAACAAAATCTTGATAGATGTAAGATTTTCTGAACTATAAGGTGATGTCAAAAACCTTTCTAACGCCCCTCGTATTTTATATGGATATCATATATCGTTCTCCTGCTTTTGCTGCTCTTGACTAATTACTTTTCACACAGCGACTTATTCCTTGAGTAAAATAGTAGGCGATACGACCACGTCAAAAATTAAAAACACACACTTTTTTTTGACACACACAAATTTTTGACGTGGTCGTATCGCCTACTATTTTATTTTTATTATTAATTATTAAAGACAAATACTGCCGCAAATGAAATGGCGACAGGAAGGATAAACACAAGCTCAATGCAGGGAAAGGAAAACTTATCTACGAGCACAAACGTCAATTGCGTGAGATAAATTCAGAAAGAAAAAACCATCATCAAATGCAACAAACTGATCAATTATACGAAACGAAAGGTCATGGGTGGGTTGTGACGCCTAGGGACTTGCGTGCGCGGCAAATGTACGATGAACTGGAAGGAAGACCATTCCATTCTCTGATAGTTTTCGGAAAATAGGAATTGAAAGCCACATTAGTTTTAGAAATTTTACTCATCAGATATGCCGACCACTGCTTTTAAATTCTTACTTATTCCTTGTTGTATTTCTGGAATATAGGTAATAATAATTATAAAAATAAGAAAGATATCGGGGTTTACCATTTTCAAATTGGATACAATGACGAAAACAATTCGTATGTATATATTTGAGTTACACAGCAAAATAAAGTCTAACAAGACAAGGTCTAAAAAAAGGTGGCTTGCTCTTCAATATCGGTTAGTTGAAGGAGGGAAGTGTTTCAATGAAAACCCATTTAGCTGATTCCAATCAGTTATTGAAGCAGCAAAAAAAACATTTCCAAACATCATTATTATAACTCAAGAATTTGGTCTTTCAAGGATGCTATCATGGGAATTGAAACAGGTCCAAATGAGCGGAAAGCTCGCCCAACCCATCCATAAATGACACAACATGGAACAATGCAAATAGGTATGTCTAGCCAGTAATCTCCGACATGCAAGATATTGCAATCCGAGGCAGAAAGTCATCTCTGATATTCAAATAATCTCAGGAGGTGCTGTGTCCCTCACAGCAAAACAGGCAGCACGAAGCTGAGCAGCGTCTAAAGTGTGGCAATTTTCTTGCTAGGAAGGGATCCCGGGCAGGTGACGCACACTCCAATATGGGAAGAACAAGGCTTTTGTAAGCAAGATCACCAATTGTTCTTGGACACTTTCTGTTTCGTTTGATGAACGGCAGAATTGCCTACACCAGAGATGTGAACTTGTTAATTTTGGTGACTCTCAAGTTCGAGTTTACAACGTCTGTGCAGGAAAGGCAGCTTGCCGACCATTGCGGATCGGCTTAAAATGCTGGCTATACATCAACAAAAAAAGTGCAGGAAAGTGTTGGGGCGTTTAACCAATGGTGCAAAGAAGCGAATTTGGCATTTGTTGCGAATTTGGCAAAAATATATTGGCAAATACATTTGTATATCATTCAAAAACCGAAGTTAATAATGGCCCAGAAAGTATCCTTGAATGACACCACTCACCAGATGACACTGGAAGGGTTATGAGTCCCTCCAAAGTTGACCGATTGAACCCTATTCTGAAAGATGGCGTCGCAAAAAATTTAAAATGCAGTGATCAATGACTGCCAATGTTTGAATTTGCGAACTTTTAATAAGCAACTCATATTCCTCTATCAAAGGCTTTGGCCAAGTCAACCGCATCTATTTTCACCCCAAAATTCACTGCTGACAAAATCTCATTACAAAACCTGTAAGCTGGGTTGTAGAAGACAGTCCCCTGAACCCATGCTGAGTGGGAGACAATAAGATTCTCTGATCCAAGAAACATTTCACGGGTGCTCGTTGCAATTAAAACATGTATACTTGGTAGGCTTATCTGTCGGTAGTTGAATGGGTCCAATTTTCTACCCGTATAAAAGGTGGAAACACTACGGGATCTTTTCCATGCAAAGGAATATCGCCATTATCTAAGTAGGTTTGGAAAGCTTCCAATAAAAACTTGTTGAATACCGGCGACGCTAACTTCAAAACCTGGTTGAAATAAAACACCCTCAGAGATGTTAGAATTTTTTTATAAATGCGATTAATAATTACTTTTAGCTTTTACTTTTGGATTAAATTATGAAAGTGGATCAATAGTATCGGATAATTGGATTTATTGAAAATAATTTGATCGATTGCAAACAGTAAATTTTGGATGAAAAATAAATGATTTGCGGGAAATGAAAGTGGAAATATTTCTGGAGATATTATTCGATCACCTTCCATTCAATATTACTTTACGAGAACAAGCAGAAAAGGAATATGTGACAAGAGTGCGCTCGTACCTTATCTTACGCATAGGTATGGCTGATTATATAATGCTTATTTTGCAAACTCGATTTCCTCTGTATCGAGGCAACTTTAGCGCTTGGTTTGTGGGCAGGCGTTTGAGATCGGCAGCCTGTAGGTAAACTTTTTAGGGCCTTGTTTTCACTAAAAAAGTTGAATCACGGCGATAATGCGCAAAAAGCATTTTGCCGTGGCCTAAAACTCTCCTTACTTATTACTCTCTTTACCCAAAGTCTTTGAACAGATTAAAGTTCATAACAAACTCAGCACCATTCAGATTCCCTCTTCTAGTGCTTACCAGCATTCTTTTATTCCATGAACCATTTGTGACTGGAAGGCCCTACCTTCCTACTCGGCGGTCATTTCTGCGTACAGCATAAAGCAGATATATTGCTTTCTCAGTTTGCTTTTAGAATCTATATTTCTACACTCTAATTCAAAATGTCTTAAAGTAAGTCACTTTTCTCCATTTAAGAGGGGGGACACTTTTAAGATACCCCCCCATGACTTACTTTAAGATATGACTTAATTTAAGACATTTGGGGACACTTTTCAGACACCCACCCATGACTTACTTTAAGATAG
>JASGXE010008056.1:0-18766 GCA_030068105.1 Sinentomon sp. SZTP_YWyxl
CAACAAAATTGAGTGAAATTCGTGGGTTTTGTTCAATAAACTGCGGCAGTTAATAACAAGAAATGATAATTCGCCCTGATTCCGCACTTGGTATTCTTGACTTCTCAGCGATTGCCGTTCGGCCCTTGCGACGGGCGCACCTAAGTTAAAAAAGACAAAATTTCTTTATTAAGTGTAGCAGCGACCAGAACAGCTCCAACTCCGTTGTAATGGATCATATCAGATTGCTCCAGGTAGGATCCTTGTTGGTACTTCTCCATATCCAAGTACTCAGCTCCCCATTTCGACGCATTGAAAGCGATGTGACCGTTGAGCTCTGCAATTCTCCTCTTCACGTGCCTTCCTTTGTCTTCCCTTAGGGGAATGCTGCACACATGAATCTTGACTATCTGGTCCTTTATTCGGGCGAGTTGGTCAATTCCTGCGAAAAGAGTTTCAAAAGAAGAAATTATTTTCCGATCGTGGCTGCAGGGGATGTCGTTCACACCGGCATGGACGATGATCTGGAGCTCGGCACCATGTGGAATCAGCTGGGACTGGATCTCGTGTATCTCCTGTTCGACATCCCTGATTTTTCCACCGGACCAGTGTGAGATGACGGTTTTGCTCTTCAGGATAGGAACCAGTTTGTTCTCCAGTCGGCGGACATTTGAATCTCCAGCAACGATTACGAATTTGACTGGTTCTTCAGGGGCAACCTGTGAAATATCAGAAAAAGTGTCCGGATCCTGTCTCTCTTGCCCACTGAAGCACTTCCTGCTGACTCTCCAGCTCTGTTTCTTGACAGGACGAAGTTGCTTCACGCATTTGGCTACAGTGACTGGCTGTGGCTCAGATTCTTCACTAGCGTCTGGGGACTATATTCCTGCGACATCACCAACAACCGGCGCAGCTTGGATTGGCTGGTCATCGCGCTTACGGGAGAGCCTTGCTTTTTGTTCAGCTCAAGGAGAAGCCAACGAAACGAACCTGGCGTCTCTTCTCTTGAACTGCGCTCAAATGCACATGCCTCTGGCTCAATAGGGAAGGCAGGTATTCCGGCAAGGATGGGCTGGTGGATCGGGAGCCTGGGAAAACATGAAAGAACACAATGACATATTGAATCGGAGTGAAATGGAGGGTCGCTGGCTGTGAACCACCAACAGGAACCGATGAGTGAAATATTCTGGTACCTCTGCAAGTAAAGTGGCGGAAGAATTGATGTACCTATGCATGTGTATTATTTTCAAAACTGTTGCCTCCGAAATTATTTCTTTTTTTTTTGAGAAACAGTTCCAAAGCACTCCATCGCTTTCGCCGCATATCTGATGCGATGGCGTTCACTCAAGTGAAGCGCACGGTGCATTTTTGATGACGCTTATTTTCATGACAATAAACTTTTTGTATTGTTATCTTAAGCGGAAAGATCCGAGCTTTTGAGAATGACGACTCAACATTGCAACATGGCATGTCACCCGAACAAAAAAGTTTCTTTTGATCAGCAAGTTAAAATGCATCAGGCAAATCTGGAGGTTTGCAACACATATGTATTTCAGTGCGAAATCCAATCTCATAAGGCACATATGAGAGAGCCACAAAAATAGATAGGGCGACTGACTTTTTTGTTTTCTTTTTTCTAAATTTGTCTCAACATACACATTCTGGATATAAAAAATAAGGAAAAAAATTAAAGAAAATTAAACAACACAAAAAATAAAAGGGCAAGGTATGAGGTGTCGCATGTTTCGCCCGCCGCTTTCTAAAAGAGAAGCGGTGGAGAAGACGGATGTGGTGGAAGCAGCGGATGCGGCAGAAGCAGTGGTAGTCAGAACTTTGGAACTGTTACTCTTTTTTGTGCGAATGCAGGCGGTAGAAATTAAAGCGCCAGATTTCAACCAAACTTTTCTGGAGGCATCAGATTTCTCATTTCGCCCTCGTGTTAAAATGACATCTTTAATAATTCTCCAGCATAGAGTTTTTCAAAAATCTGGTCACAATTCACATGTGCCAACGGGACATTAATTCAGCCGCCACTATACAGATACATAATCATGAACCATCTGAATCTGCGAGACAAACACACACATAGGCCTAATCGTACACATAGGCCTATTTCGTTAAATCTGGCCTAATCGTACACATAGGCCTATTTCGTTAAATCTGGATCTCTCCAAAGATGCAGCTTGGCCGATGCAGCTTGGCGATGACCCGACCAGAAGGCACATCTCTCCCTTTTCACGTTACCCATTCGGTTTCCCGGAGAGCACATTCGGTCAGACATTCTGTGTGGGTACCTCCTGTGTTCTCGAAGGCACGACGTACTGTTCCATTCAAACGCAACGCTCCATTGGCAAGCAGAAGGACCAATGACTGGATTTCTGTGAGATATTGACGTCGCAGGAATATAGTCCGCAGACGCTAGTGATTCTTCAACATGGGGAAGAGAAGAAAAACGGTTATTTATGGTCACCGGAGCCGGCCCCTTGATGGCCCGGGTGGATTTCCCTGTCGAGCGTTGGGTTCGCCATTGATCATCTGGTTGCTGTTTTGGTTGACTGCGTTGAACACTCCAGGAGTCGTCGATCTTCTTCAGGCACAATGGACTGATAGCTGTTGGTGTGGCTTCTTCATCACGGTCTCGATTCGACTCATCGTTGCGCGTTTGTTCCTCGGCGTTTGAGATGCACTTGCAGTTGCACTTTGATCCGGAACTCAGCTGGGATTGCAGTGTCTGAATCAGGCTGTCGATCTGTTTCTGTTGCAGGTTGACGACTTCCAGCAGTTGACGAATCAGAGCACTCTGTGCCATGATGCTAAAGGAATAAGGAATTTTGCGAACAGAAAAAAAGGGGAAAGTAGGACAAATTTGGAGGATGACAGTCAAATGTATTCCAGAAGTCCCGCGTTAATTATCGAAAACCAAGAAGCGAGAAAAGAAGAAAACAAATATCCGCGTTATTTAACGAAAAGAGAGAGGAATCAGAAAGGAATAACAGAACAGGGAAAGGAAATTAGAAGTTAGGAAAACAGTTGCCAAATTTGAAATTTCAATCAAAACTTATCGGCCGCCTTCGCTGCTGGCAGTTGAATATGCAGGCTTGTATCTGCTAATTCCTCAAATTCCTTTGTTGAGGAATGGCCGAAGTCACCACAATGGACCAAAGAATTTGTCTCCACAAAAGACGCAGAGCAATAAAATGACCTTTGAGCCGAACACAGGCACACAATTCCCAACCGTCGTTGCCGTACGCAGCACAAGTTCGCCGCAGCAACCGAGGGATTAGAGGATCTTTGACCTTTTAATTCTAATAACACAGGCAAAGGGCCCAACGGTTCACTGTGATGTGGAGACAGAAGCGTCAATTTCACTTCACTTATCTCGAACAAGCACAAAGACCTTTAAAATTCGGCACAGCAAAACAACGAGACGAATTGCTCGACACGTCCGATCGCTCTCGCGCTCCCAGAATGGGAATGAGAGAAACCATTTGTATCATGCCACTTGAGAAACAGAAATTATGAGTTATCAACTTTTGATTTTTTTTATTTTTTTTCTTTTGCTTTTTTTAAACTTTTGAATTTCGCCCATTGAATGTGTTCAATGTATGCCTGGCCAAAATTTTCAATGTATGCCTGGCCAAATTGTTTGTGTTCAATGATGTTGGTCTTCAAAACGGTGTGCACAGTGGAGAATTGCCCAAAAATACGATCATTGATAAAAAAAAACCATATAGCATAGAATACCAGAGGCAGGGCGCGATTTGTTGGGGGGGTATGGGGGGTATTACCCCCCAGTAGAAAAATTGTACCCACCCAATTGAGACAGAAAAAATACCCGTACAAAAAATACCGTACGGGTACAAAAGTTACCCCCCACACAGTAAACGACGCTGCCATTTTACCCGGGGAACCGATGCTGCACGCTGTATTCCGTTTTATGGCCTCTCGGATAAAAATCCATCCATGTGGCATATTTTCTGGTAGTGGTGCATAAGCAGTGCTTAAATTGAGGGGGCGCGTCGCCCCCAAGATATACCCTTCTGTTCTTTGCTTGCCACGCCATCTCAAATTTCAACTTCCCAAACCGATCGACTTTTTCAAATCTCAATTTTGAAATGATCAGCGGTGCCTGAAAACCTAAAGGGCGTTCGGCGAAAAAGGAAACGAATAACACTGTTAGAAAGTGGCCGTGTCCAGTGACGTATCTCTGCTTTAGAACACTTGCGGTGCGGTTCGATTCCCATAATCAGCGAGCAATATCTGGCGAGTGTTCAAATATCGGCGTTCCGTCTGTGTGTGCATGACACTTCAATGACAAACATCCGTTTTCACTTTGGCAAATGCAATCGCAACAGGGTGGGCCGGTGGTTCTGCCTGGGCACAAGATGGGGGCATGCTCACTCAATTGGGAATGGAGAGGGGCAAAAATGCATGTGCTATACTCCATGCATTTGCGAAAACATGAAAGGGGTCCTGTTCACTGATGACAACAGCTACTTTTCAACATGATCACACATGCTTGCAAGCGCAAGCAGCGTTGCTCCGCGTCAGGATGAATCGTCTGACTGTGGAGCAATGTGAAATGGGTGTATGCTTCTTTTTCACAGAATGAAATGCACAGTGTTGCGCACCAAGCCAAAAGTTCAACGGTTGCGACGTTTCTGTCGAAAGGAACAAATCTGTCTGGAAAACTGTCATGGCCTAAAGTTGGGTAAGAATAAATTATGGCTGCTGAACCTCACCCAATTGAAGGCAGCGCAACCCGAACACCCTGTCATTGAGATGCAGGCATTTGTTCGTTAGACTTTTGTCATTGCCGATAAAAACAATAAAAACACAACTTGTTTTTTTTTCGTGCTGAACAAAATTGAATAAATATATCCCGAGAGACGCGTTTGTTGTCGACCGTCCCCGACATCAGCCTCACCTAAAAATAGGTGCGATTAGCGTTTCCATCTTTGCCGAACACCCTTTATTTTGGGAGAAATTCTCTCAACCAACATCCTGCAGCTGTCAAAAGTTACCGCGTCTCTGCACACGACAACATTTCTGTTCATCTGTTAAAAAATAACCAGCTCACGGGCGGGAGTATGAAATCAGTCGGTCAAATTCCGCATTGCGGTGGCAGGTCAAAGATTCGAGATATCACTTTCTTGTAAAAATTGTAACATGAATGTGGGATTGTTTTGTTTCGAAATGAATGTAAATGTACTTTGGGACTTGCTTAATTTTCACGTCTGCGCTCGGTTTTCTTTAGCAGCTTTAGATTGAGAAAAATTACTTTGCTTCACTTCCAAAACAGTTATTGGTTATTAGCTGTTTCAGTGCTTCACGTCGGAGGTTTGGTTTGCCAACCAATCCCAAACAACATACTTTTGCATGTGTTGCAATTCCAAATGCTTTTGCTTTACGACAGAAACTCATCAACAAGCCTTTTTGTTTGATCGCGCATGGTGCGATCACAAAACCTGAGCCGAAAACGTAAGAAAAATCAGCGTCAGGCAGCTTTGGTCAAAATATACATCTGGGCCGGAAGACCCAGCACATTTCAGAAGAAAATATGTTCGAAAATGTCGTGAGATGCGATTTGGTGAACCCAAATTTGTCGAAAAGCGTCAGCTTTTGGGGACTCCAGTCCCCCAAACCACCTTCCATGAGCTCTGCCCCCTGGGCCCCTCTCGGGGGCGGCTGCCCGCAGACCACGTGCAATTGGGGCTGCGCCCACGAAAGTTTTTTTACAATTTAACCGCTGTGCGCAAGCAACAAAAACAAAAAGAATGACCGAATCTTTGCGTTTTTGTCTATCAATCTTTTTGTCTTCACTTTCCATGCCATGGGCATCGCAAAAATTTGGAGTTTTAACTCAGTAAAAGGTGAGATTATTGCATTGCAGAAAAATGGTCAGTTTTTTCCAAAAATTGAACATTCTGAGCACCATTTGAGAGGTTCCATTTTTTTCAAAATTTCTTCCCCTTCCGGGAGGGGGTGTCCCCCTCCCCGAAGGGGAAGAAATTTCTGAGGGGGTGGGGTTCTTCCCGAAGGGGAAGAACCCCACCCCCTCCCCGAACCCCACCCCCGGCGTTGCGCTTCGCGCAACGCATCGTTCAACACCCAACTAATTTCTTCTTGGAAAAGAATACCCCCTCACTGAATTTTTGACAAATCGCGCACTGACGAGAGGGATTGGTCAAAGTGTTTTTTAGTCTCAGAGAGCGCTGAATTGTGTCATTCAATCATGTGTTTTATATGGATTGTTTCGAATGTGACCTCTGGTGCCATCTCTCGGAATGCATTCCTCTGCAAGAAAAGTGAAAAATAATTGCAAACAATTTTCATGCAAAAAAACTGAAAAAAATTTCGGATTTCTTTCGATTTGAGTTTCTGATGAAGTGAAAAAAAAATTGAAAAAAATATGAAATTGAATTTCATTTTTCACTTTTTCACATTTCTTGCACTTTGTTTCCACATTTTTTTGCACTCATTGTTTGCTGACTCTGGACATTCTGTCCTTCGTTCGTGCCGGCGGAACGAAAAAAAAAATTGGACACCCCTGTTTCAACAATCAGACGTTGCAACACATTCATTTGTTTGTTTTGTTTTGTTGTGGTGTTTGTGAAATGTACGGTGGCCCAGAACCGCCATACAACTTCAAATACTAATAACGACAGTCCCTATTTGTTTGTAGGCGGTGCTAAGTTTACATGTGAAGATAGCAACACCTACAATAACAAAAAGCAGCGTGCCTTCATTGTTTGTCGGTGGTGTTCATTGACGCATGAAGATAGAAACACCTGCAAAAACAAATCATCAAAATTTGCAAGTGGTGTTAAGTTTTTAGCTGAGGATAGCGATCACCTTCGAAAACGAAAACAACCTCTTTACCTTTTTGTAGGTGGTGTTAAATTTGCATATAAAGATAGCACCACCTTCAAAAACAAAAACGACAACTGCTTTTATTGTTTAAAGGGGATGTAAGTTTGTAAGTAAAGATAGCAATGCCCAATTTGTTGCCATCCTCTTGCATTATGTTTTCAGCAACATTAAAACAAAAAACCAAAATGCTCGTCTTATTTGTTTGTGGGTGCTGCTATCTTGCACATAAAGATAGCAAACGTAACATAAAGTTAGCGTTTCCAGGTTTTCTTGATTTCCTCGGGCGGTTTACGTTCTCATATTTGCCAGCCATTCCGCATTTCGCTGCATCCCCATCCCCCTTCACCTCCCTTACAACTGGGATCGTGTTTCTCTTCTCGTCGCTGGTCGTGCATCTCCTCTGGAGAGGCTGGTGTCTCCTCTGGGTGTCCCCTTCAATTTTATTTGAATGTTGTATGGATTGGCGACTTCCAGTGCCTGCTCTGCCGCCTGGCTGGGCTGGGGGGGCCACAACAAAGGGCCACAACTGCGCAGGGCGAGTGTTCGTCAACGATCATCTACGTTCCAAAAGAATTTTTAGTTCCCTTTTTCTACCTGCTATGGGCTCGGGGCAATGACACAGCTGAGATGACAACTTTAAATCTGCCGCGTGCATTTTTTTTAGGTGCGTTCCACGTGTCGCTGGTCGCAAATCCTTTTTGCGACATGAAGATCGCTGCCAGAATGGTCATTTTTTCCAGCGACAAATGGAAACGCGGGATTCGAAAAGCGACAGAGCTTAAACAGTTTGCGTTTGTCATTGACACGCCACGACACGCCACCAGCACTGGCAAGAAAGGGATAATGAAAAAAGACGCAAAGCCGCACCAGGGCCTGGAGATCTCCTTCACAAGCCCTGGCCGCACGATGATGATGATGATGATGACGAGATATTCCTGTTCGGTTGAATTTGAAGGGTGCGTGTGCTGTGCACCCAATATTCATGCCTGTTGCCTTCTTTGTGAACAGATTCCTTTTTTAAACCCAGGCCGCTTTTTATTCCGAAAGCCAAGATGAGTTCATCAAGCACATATCGTGTTGATCTGTTCTCACAAAGGAGACGGCATTGTTCAATAAAAGTTTGGAATGACAAAACAATGGAAAATGGTACTTCAGTTCAGAAGGGACAGAGGATAGAGGAGAGATGAGACAAGAGAAAAGAGAGGAGAGGAAAGAAAAAAAGAGAAGGGAATAGAGAGGAGAGAAAACACAGGCAACGAGAGAAAAGAGAGGAAAGGGGAAGAGATGGGAGAAGAAAGGAAAGAATAGAAGGGTAAAGGCGAGGAGACGTATACGCGTAGAGGAGTGGAGAAGGGTAGAGGAGAGAAGATGAGAAATGTAAAGAAGTGGAGAGATGACAGGTTAAGCATAGAGGAGAGGAGAAGGGCAGAGGACAGGAGAAAGGTAGAGAAGTGGAGACGGGTGAGGAGATGCCCCAGCAAACACCCAATAAGGGGCAGAGCTCTTGGCCGGCGGTCTGGTGAAGGATTTTCCCTCGCTCAATCCGCCTTCAATAAGAGTGCAGGAAAGATCATAAAAAGGGTAGAGAGGACAGAGGAAAATAGAGAGAAAGGAAGAGAAGATGGAGGATGAGAGAGAGAAGTGAAGGAAAAAAACTACAGGAGATTTTGGTCATTTGCACGCGAAATGAGAGCCATTCTCGGTGTTGAATTTCACAATCATGCAGTCAAGAAAGAAGTGCTGAGGGGTCTGCAATGGAAAAACTTGAAAATCAACTTTTTGGAATGATCTGATTGATTCTGATGGAGGTGCTGAAGTCTCAATGCGAATTTGTTTTTTGTTTTTTTTTCTTCCATACAGACGGCTTTTTTCCATCCGGTCGTTTTCCCCCCGAATTACGTTTCTTCTATCAGGACTACTTTTTCCATTCAAATTTTCTTCTTTTCATCGGGGTTGGTTTTTCCATCGGAATTTCGTTTTTCCATCGCAACGATTTTTTCCATCCGGATTAATTTTTTTCATCCTGGCGACTTTTAAATCGACTTTCCAGACATCGGTCATGAATATCTTCTTTTATATCTGTGGCCTTCTCACTTCTCAGGTGAGTGTGGGTCCGGATGAAAAAAGTCATCTGGAAGGAAAAAATCGCCTGGTTGCATAATAGAACGGATGGAAAAACTCATCCGGACCGAAGAAAGTCGTCCGGTGAAAGAAAGTCGACCGATTGAAAAGAAGTCGTCCGGATGGTAAAAAGTCGTCCTCCAAGAAAAAAGATGTCGGTAAGAAAAAGTCGACTGGGTGGAAAAAAGTGGTTCACGTTGAAAAATCGTCCGAACATGGAAAAAGTCGTCCGCATGATGGGAAAAGGTCGTCACAGAGGAAAAAGTCGTCCGGATGGAAAACATAATCCGAATGGGAAAAAAGTCGCTTGGATGGAAGAAAAAATTGAATTCAAATTCAGCCTTCATTGCTTCCGTGGGTTCTCTTGATCGTTTGGAAAATGGAATGCGCTTTTGGCAATCACAGGTTGCGCCTTGACTGTGGAGGAATGATATTTCGAAAGCCAATCCGAAATGGAGAACTTGACCATTTCCCTTTCTCACCCCCTGAAGCTCCCATCAAAAATCTCATGTCTGCACAGGAAAACATTCTTGCTATTTTGCGCGCAATTTTCTGTGAAAATTTTGAAAAATAAAAAGCTGACTCCGGACTTCAGATGTGGTGGGGCGGCCGAACATTTCTGTGAAACTTGCATTCCGATTCGGATGGGAGCATTTTGCAAGAGTGCATTTTTCTAATTTGCAAATGAATTTAAAACTCATCAATGAGGTCATTTACATAGACAGAGAATCACATGGTTGGGTCATTCTCATACCAAAAGGATTTGTTAAAGAACTTGTGATGTCATTCCATTCAGGAAATGCTCAATCGCATGTGTCTTGGAAGAAAATTTTGCATAAGCTTCGTTCAGTTGTTTATTGGAGGGGCATGTCCCGTGACACAAAAGTCATTGTTTCTTCATGCGAGCAATGTCAGCGTGCAAAATATAATACACAAAAACCATATGCAATTAAAAACATGCAAAATTCTTTAAAATTGACGCCGAATATATGGGCAATAGATGTGTGTCACTTTGCGGCGGGACAGAAAAATGCTCGTCAATTGTTGGTCTGTATTGAAACTTTTAGCAATTTTTGTGTTCTCACTCCCGTGGTAACTTTCAATACCAAGGTTTTAAGGAAAATTTTGGCGGATAAAATTTTGAATTGTTTTGGCTATCCTCAAGCAATTGTGGTGGATCAGCATGCTGTTCATACAAGCAGGCATTTTCGTTTGTGGTGTAAGGTTCGTGGAATTGAACTAATTTTTTCCATGGCTTACCACCATTCTTCAAACACAACTGAGGCAAGAATTTCTGTCATAAGGAATTTGATTAGGACAGTGTGTTCCGAAAACCATTCTAGTTGGACCTCTCACATTCGGCATATTCAATTATCTTTGAACAGTTTAATTGGACATACAAATTTCAGTCCTGCAAGAATTTTTCTTAATCGTGATCTTTTAACCTCGGAACAATTGATGTTTTTGGATCCCAGTAAAATACAGGATTTGTCATATGATGAACAAGTTCATTCTCGAGTTGGACCTCGGCCGAGTGACAGCGTATCGTTGGCTCTGTCTGTTCGTGAATAATTCGCTTTGTGATCCAAAGCGAGAACCAGTTGGCTATTTTTCCCGTGCTTCGGTACGTGGAGCCAGCGTGTGGCGGGCTTGGGCCCGTTTACCTGCGTTTGTGTTCGTGCTTTGTCAAAGGACACGGGCAGTGCCTGTGCCTTGGCGTTGCGTGCCAAGCAACCAGGTAGTTACCTTGGTGCATTCCTGCACTTTGTGTTTGTGACCTGAGATCACCTCTGCTGTGCTGTATCCTGGTCATCCATTGACTGTCCAGTTCCTGCATTTTCACCACCAACCCAGAAATGATGTAGGAGGTCTGGTCAACAACTTCTGCTCCAGGGTTGCAGGCACCTGCAGCTGCGGCGGTTTGAACCAGGTTGTTTCATTTCATCTTTGATTTCCTTATCTCTTTTGACCATATTCCTTTGCGGATTCTCACTCATTTCCAAGTTCTAATATGGCTCAATTCACACTGTCACCACCACCAACACAACTCATGAACAACAATCACATTGCAAACCACATTACAACAGAAACAATAGCACACCACATCGCCCAGATTTACAACCAGCTTCATCACCTCAACAACAAAATCAACACCACCAATTCGGACGCCGAGAAAGACAGAATCACCACGCTTGAAAAACACATAATCACACTGACCCGCACCATACAAGACCTGCAAGGTGAAAATCTGGCCTTGAAGCTGCAATTACAACAAAACACGGAAGACGCACAGCTCACAGGCCAATCATTCAACACTCAACGCAGATCATACAGTGAAGCAGTCAAAGCAGGAGTCACAGGCATGAAAGTGGGAATTACCGCTCTCCTGCCTACACCACCAACAACTGAAAACACATTCAATGCCAAAGAGTACGCCGAACAGCTGAGGAGGCAAAGCCAGGCCGAAAAATGGCAACAACAAAACACACGCCAAAACACAGTCAGGTGGGAAGCAAACAGCATCAGAAACCAAAACATGCATTCCACCACACATCAAAAGGTAAAACAACAAACCAAACCAAAACTGCCAAGCCAAACCAAAAATTCTCATCAAAACCACTGGTCACACAGAACAGATTCACCATCCTCGCAAAAAAAGAGAGGAGAAGGCAGCCGACGCAAACCAAACAGAAAACCTGGAAAGCACAAGCTCGAAACCTGTCGGCTTCCTTCCAGTCACACCACCAACACCCCAGCCAGAAAGAAGGGTCACCAAGGCAACAAAGAATCACCGAGAGCAAAAATTGGACAGTCGCAAAGGACAAGGCAGACCCACTGAAAATGACACTGAAGAGCACCACAGAAAGAACTGAAAACGCAGCACCAACAGCAGCACCAGAAGCAAGCACGCCAACACAACAAGCAACTACACCCACCAATTCAAATATCGAAAAAAAACAACACATTTGGTTGTCATCGGAGACTCAAATGCTGTTTATATCGATCAGCATTTGAGAAGGACAACCACACAACAACGCATGCATTCAGGGGTGCAACAATATCAGACATAATAATCAAGCTCCCTGAACTGCTTCACGACAATTACGCTCAACATGTCCATGTTGCATACCACATAGGAGTAAACAACCATGCACTTGGACTCACACCACTCATCTCACTTTTTTCAGATCTCATTAAGGAATCGCATGCAATCACTTCCAAACTGAAATCACATTACAGCTTCTCAATCTGCAGCATCCCACCAACAGAAAAGTATGGTAACATGGTACACCACAGGTTCAGAACAGCCAACAAAAGACTTAACCCATGACTAAGGAATTGAATTGCACTTTCATTGATCTCACACAATTTCAGACACCATTTTTCCTGAGCCCCAAAGACAAGCTTCATTACAGGCCAATTGGAGCTCAAAACGCTGCCGAAAAAATTTGTAAATTCAGTTCGCATTTTTTAGGGAGACAGGACGAAATCCAAAGCGAACCCAGGTAAAAAGGCCTTCAAAACATCAAGATCCTCGTTATAAATTGCCAATGCATAAGGAAGGCTAAGAAAATACAGTCTCTTGATACAATATTGCTAACCTACGATATTGACCTTTTGTACATGACCGAGACATGGTTGCATTCAGGCATAAACACCAGTGAGATCATAAATACTGATAGCTATGCCGTATTTCGGGCTGATAGAGAGGGTGGGCGCGGTGGGGGAGTAATGTTAGCCGTGCGAAAACTGTTCCACCCCATCCCCTTGGACGTACAGTTCACAAAACACTCCAACATTGAATCCATTTGGTGCACCCTGCCTGCTGCCAGAACAGGCGCAGCGAGCAACATTTCATTGGGCTGCGTTTACCGGCCACCAGGCTGTGGAGTAAACTCAATTGAAGATCTGCATGACATGCTGAATGCGGTCGTGTCTGGGCCATCTGGGATTGGGCTGAAACAAGTCATTGTTGCCGGCGACTTCAACCTGCCTGATATCGATTGGATATCAAACTCTGTGCGGCATGGTTGCACTGACATGCGTAAGCACGAGCTTTTTCTTGAAACCATAGCCACTTTTGGTTTACAGCAGTTTGTCCTCACTCCAACACGAACAATGCACGGAACAGAAAACATTTTAGACCTCATATTCACAAACATCCCCAACCTTGATATTCTAACCGACATTGTTGAAGGGATTGGGGATCACGAGGCGGTTGTTGGCAGTTTTGCTGTGCCTCGACGAGGAAAAAGCGATGTCAAGCGGAAAATTCTGGTTTATGATCGAGGCAATTGGGGAAAGATCCGTTCTGAACTTCGCTCAAGCCTTTCCGACTTCCAGAAAGGAGCTCAAACCGTTGACGAAGCTTGGCTCACATTTAAGAACATTCTCCTTGGACTGGTTGAAAAGTATATTCCATCGAAATGCGTTAATTTCAACAGCTCATTTCAACCTTGGATTAAGCCCGAGCTGAGAAAGCTTCTAAAGAAAAAGCGCAAGATCCATGCGTTCTTGAATACCTCATTCGACGAGGCAAAAAAGCAAGATTTCAGAGATTTGAGAAAAACCGTGAAATCCATGTCCAAAGATGCCCTTACTGATTTTCTAACGGATGCTTTCAACCAACAGAACAAGAAAAAGTTTTGGAATTATATAAAGTCTAGGCGCACAACGAAGACTTTCTCTCCGCTGGAAAATGAAAACCTTGAAATATTAACTGACCCGAAAGCAAAGGCAGACTTACTTAATAAGGTATTCAGCGGTGTCTTCACGTGCGAGGATGCCGAAGCTCTGCCAGACCTGCCGAAAATTCCTGTTGCCGCCGCCATGCCCCCTATCGAGATCAACTCTGGAGGTGTTGAGAAATTATTGGCAGGAATCAATGCAAACAAATCGCCAGGCCCTGATGGCATACCTGCGCGAATCCTCAAAACTCTATCCCCAGAACTGGCACCATATCTTTCCTTAATATTCCAAAAATCCCTCGACTCGGGAATCATCCCGAGCGACTGGCGCTGCGCGTTGGTGACCCCTATCCCCAAATCCGGCTCAGCATGTGATCCTCACAACTATCGTCCAATTTCTCTAACATGCATTGCTTGCAAAATATTTGAACACATCATATTCACAAACGTATTCTCCCACCTGGAGGCAAACTCATTGCTGAATAACATGCAGCACGGTTTCAGAAGCGGCCTTTCTTGTGAAACACAGCTACTTGAATTCTATAATGACCTAGCCAGATCATTGGATAGTAAAAAGCAGATCGATGCGATCTTCCTGGATTTCAGCAAAGCATTTGACAAAGTCCCACATAAAAGATTGGTGCAAAAATTGTTGACGTATAATCTGAATCAAAAGTGCATCACCTGGATCCAAAATTACCTAAGTCAAAGGTCACAGGTCGTGGTTATCGACGGTGAAAAATCCAAACCTTGTATGGTCACCTCCGGCGTCCCACAGGGGACAGTGTTGGGACCGCTGTTGTTTCTTTTGTACGTCAATGACCTCATCCCACTTTTAAAGTGCCGTGTAAGGCTTTTTGCGGACGATTGCGTTGTTTATGGCGAAATAAACGAACAAAACGACTGTGACCGGCTGCAGAATGACATCACCGCCGCATCCAAGTGGACTGATGCCTGGAAAATGGAATTTAATATTATAAGGCGAAGTGGTGACTTTCTGCCGGCGTCAGAATGCTATCGCTGGAACTTACTCAATCAATGGCATAATTCTCAGAAATGCGGAGAGTTATAAATATCTGGGCGTCACATTCACTCGAGACTTAAAATGGTCTAAACATATCGACAATACCACACGTAAAGGCCACTCTCTTGTTGGATTCATCCGAAGGAACTTGCACGGCTGCCCTCAAAAAGTGAAGCTTCTGGCTTTCAAATCTCTAGTTAGACCAGTTTTGGAGTATGGCGGATCAGTCTGGCACCCGTTTCAAAACAACCATACTCTTGAAATTGAGCGCGTTCAAAGGATTGCTGCGAGATTCATCTGTCAAAACTACGAAAGGATGTCCAGCGTCTCCGGGATGCTTGAGCAGCTCCAACTCCCCCAGTTAGCGGCAAGGAGAATAGCCTCTAGGTTGACAATGTTCTATAAAATCCTGCACAAGCGTGTTGGCATTACCCTTCCGCAGGAGGTTGAACCGTCGCCGGCGGCAACTAATCGTCATCGTCACGACCAAACATTCTTGCACCTTCTTGCTCGCTCTGATATTTATGCGGGTTCATTCTTTCCGGATGCCGTTCGACACTGGAACAAGCTCCCCACTGAGTTAATCCAGATCAACTGTGTTGACACTTTTCGTCAGAAAACCCTCCATTTCATCAACGCAAATTCTGACCTTTTCCTGGGTTAGAATATACTTTCGCGTGCCACAGGCCTGTGCCGTTTGCACGTCCAAAAATAATAATAATAATAACAAGCTCATGCTGAAGAAAAAAGAATAATTTGGGAATTTGTGAAGGAAAAAGCTGAGGAAACCTGCGCTCAGAATGCCAAGTATTTTGAGCGAAAATCCCAAGAATCCACTATTCAAATTGGCGATATTGTCAAAATTCGCACGTATGGAAAATCAGACAAGTTGAAAAACATAAACCAAAAAACAAGTTTTGTTTATTCAAATCCGCACATCGTTCTTGGTATCGATGTCCGAGGAAATGTTAGCTGTAAACCTTGGAGATCCGAGGGTGACAGAATAAAGGTGCCATTGAGTCGGGTATCGTTATTTAGATGCCTACCAATGTGCGAAAAACATAATAATTTGCACAGCAAATACTCCTGTTGTGATTCACAGGTTACAGAAGGATGTGACACTGCCTCGGAGATCGTCGCCGATGCTGCTGCCGTGGATGCTGCTCCGTCGACCGTCGACACCTCGGGTAATGAGGGGGAGCTCGATGAGGCAGTGACTGTGGACCAAGGTTCCACTTTGAGCGACGATTGTGCGAGTGCAGCCGAACATCGCTATGACCTGCGGCCCTTGCCTGGTCGCATGGTTCCGAAGCATTTGAGATAAGTTTGGTTTTCCTTTGCACAATCGCCTTTGATTTTTTTTTCTCTCCCTGGCTTATATTTTTTTTGGTCCCTTTATTTTTTTTCCTTTCCGAATTGCCACTGGAGGGAAACAGGTGCTCGGGTTGTGCGTTGGTCCGGCCGCGGCCTCGGTTGCTTACTGTTTACTCGCCGGACGAAGGATTTAGCAGGGGGTTAGTGGCACATTGACCGGCGCACCCACCCTGGCACTTGTGTCTCACCAATTTTCCACTGAAGGTCGGATTTCGTTCATGTTTAAAAAAAAAACATCCGTTTTGATCATCTCTCCGTTCCAAAGAACAGAACGATAGACGTATGGCACAAGCATTCAGAAACTCTTAAAATACCAAAATTCTCGAAACTTTCTCAGAACGTTGTTTCGTAAAGAAAAAATCCCGAAACGCATTCGCGTGTATAATTTCAGTTTTATACTCGCGGAGTACATCCGATTTAAAGTATCGAATCAATTTTGCAATCAAAATACAGGTGAGAATGCATGCAATAACCTCAAATCAAAACAAACCTGAAAAATAAACAGCTATACATATGCTGGCAGGAGGGATATCAGATGCGGCACCAGGCCAAATTCATTGATCTTGTATTCGCCTATTCGCCGATGATATCATCATTTACAGAGCGATCAAAAAATCTGCTGATATCCAAACACTGTCTGACGATCTTTGCCGCATTTCTGAGTGGTGCGATACCTGGGGAATGAGACTGAATCCTAATAAATGCAAAACAATGTCCTTTTCCCGAATTGTTAACCCTCCCCCATACATGATTCCCTGCTATTGCCTATCTGGGACTCCACTAGAAAGCGTTCCCGCCTATAAATACTTAGGAGTAATCCTTAGAGCCGACCTCAGTTGGGGTGACCATATTCGTTCGACTGCCTTAAGAGCGAGTCGACTCGTCGGCTTCATCCAAAGGAATCTTAAGTATTCAACACGTGCAGCTAGAAGAAAGGCCTATGTGTCCTTTGTGCTACCAGTGCTGGAATACGCTTGCGCAGCATGGGACCCGATGCTTGCTTCAGAGATTCATCTTTTAGAAAGTACCCAGAGACGTGCTGCCAGAGTTATCTCCGGGAACTTCCGTCGCTGTGCCTCTGTGTCAACTCTCCTATCGGACCTACAACTTGAACCTCTTCGTGATAGGCGACGCAACCGCCGGCTCAAAATTTTTTCTGACCTTGTTTTTCAAAAATGCCCTGTTCCGCTTCCTTTCTGCTATTGCCTAAAGTCTGTTCAACGCCGTTCCGACCACGGGTTTTGTTTTTCATATCCAACACCTAGGCACAATTTTCTTCTGAATTCATTCTTTCCAAAAACAATAAGAGAATGGAATTCCCTTGACGCTCCATCTCGGCTGTTTCCAAAGCACTCCTGAGGCACTTCCCCAAAAAGAGTCATTTTGGATTTCTTTCCCCATTCATTTAAATTACGTGCATCACCGTTACGCGAGAGATTTCTTCTGTGTTTCACGCCTTATTCATCTGCTCTGTGCCTTATTCATTCCATTTGTTTTTAATTGGAGAACTGTTTTTTGTTTTGTTTTTACTCAATTTGACGATGTTTTAAACGGATGTATAGGTACTTTGGAGCGGTGCGCTCCCTGCCCCCAAAATTCTTTGGTGCAGTATTGTTTAAAATTAAAAATTAAATTAAATTGAAAAGAAAACGAAAGGCATTGACCTGTGTTTGCGGTCAAGCCACATGCAGCAGTTTGTTTGTAAACAATAATTTTTTTTATGGAATTTCTCCGATTCTTTCAATCCAGCATTGCTGGAAGATGGCAGCACTCAGTGCGTGAATATAACTCAGTTCCATTTTTGTACAGGGTGATTCAAAAATCAACTTTTTTTCCTTGAACGAAAAAACACATTTTTCATCTGTGTTTTTTGTTCACATGGGGTGGGGGTATGCAAGAGTGCACGCACTTTTGCATCACCCTGTTCCATGTGGAAAATTAGGCAATTTGTCAGCATTCATAAAAAGGTCAATAAAAATCAGTAAAAAGTCAGGTAAAATTCAAATAAAACAAATAAAAACTGACAAGGTTGTGTAAAATACATAAAAATCTGTTAAAAACCTATCCAAAAAAGTTGGCTTACGCCAGCGTTGCCGTTATCAGCAAATGTAACGAAAATATCACAGTTTTGCAAAAATTCAACGTCGTCGGCCTTTATAAGCCGACGCCTTGCTCATTCCGGTTCCTTCTCTCGGATCGATTACAATTCTGCAAAGTTCTGCCTGTGCCAGGGTAGAGGAGGGCAAGGGTAGAGGAGGGCAGAAGTGTAGAAGAGGGGGAATGGTAGAGGTGAGGAGGAGGGCAGAAGGGAAGAGGAAA
The DNA here is from genome assembly GCA_030068105.1 of Sinentomon sp. SZTP_YWyxl. NCBI lineage: Eukaryota > Metazoa > Arthropoda > Protura > Sinentomata > Sinentomidae > Sinentomon > Sinentomon sp. SZTP_YWyxl. The sequence continues at coordinate 18,379 of JASGXE010008056.1, forward strand.
GGAGAAGGTTGAGGAGGGGATCAGGGTAGGGTAGAAGAGAAGGGTAGAGGAGGGGAGAAGTCTAGAGGAGGGGAGAAGGGTAGAGGGGAGGAGAAGGGTTGAGGGAGAGGAAAAGGTTGGGGAAAGGTGAAGGGTAGATGAGTGGAGAAGGTAGAGGAGAGCATAGAAAAGTAGAGGACAAGAGAAGGGTAGAGGAGTGGAGATGAGTAGAGGAGAGAAGGGTAGATCGAGGAGAGGAGAAGGATAGAGAAGTGGAGAAAGGTAGATGAGAGGGGAACTTTAGAGGAGAGGGGAAGGGTAGAGGATAAGAATAGCAGAGGATATGAGAATTGCAGAGCAGAGTGGAAGGGTAGAAGAGAGGAGCGATGAGAGGTGAATCATAGAGGAA
>JASGXE010008057.1:0-17554 GCA_030068105.1 Sinentomon sp. SZTP_YWyxl
GATAGGTACCGTGATCTCCCTTTCTGATGATTCCGGACGGAAGGGGCGACGGTTGGACGAGTTGTGGAGGGGGATGTCTGACGAGCTCCGGAGATGGCACTGAATGAATGACGGAGGAGGTGCAGTGATGACACCAGCCCGGGAGATGATTGATCTGACGCTGAGCAAATTTCAAAGCTAAGTTTTTCTGTTTCGTTTTCATTCATTTTTGTCTTTAGGTAGGTAGGTAGGCCTGACTTAAACTTATGTTTTGCTGTGTGGTTCAAGTTTGAGTTGGGCTAGATAGTGGTTAGGTATTTCTATAATGTAGGTATGTAATTTTGTGTTGCGTTGGGGTTTTGTGAGTGAGTGAAAGATGTTTTTCTTCAATTGTTTTGTCTTTTTAGTCGAAAGTAAATTTTAGGTTGTGGGTTTTTGCCGAAAAGAAGGCATCATACCTTACGTCTTGTCTTGTCTTGTCTTGCTGCTGAGCACATTTTTTTTCAAGGAAAAATGCGGCCGCTGCCAAGAATTTTGTTTCTGTTCTTTTTGCTGTCTTCCATTGTTTTTTCTTCGTGGGTCGAACCTTGTTACGGAGTTACGTTGAGCAGGGAGGAATTTTTTGTCAGTGTCAGGCAAAAGAGCGATTGTCTCCAGTAGAGTCCTGCACGGGTAGAGTTTTCAATACCCACACCCAACCCGTACCCGTGAAGGTGATACCCGTACCCACCCATACCCATAATTTTTTGGATTTTTTACTCGTACCCACCCGTACCCGTGACGGCGATACCCAAACCCAACCCATACCCATGAGTAATTTACCCGTACCCACCCATACCCGTGAAAATTTCATACCCGTACCCAACCCATACCCACGAGACCTAGACGCTGATGGTTGGGCAATGGGCAAAAAGACCAGGTGCATGTGGTGCTGTCTACCTGTGTTGCGAAAAGGTAGCTAATTCTCACGTGCATCACAAGAAGCATGGTGAAGATGTCACAGAACATGGGTCAAACAAACCATATCTGAACCGAAATGAAACAAGATGGGAAGTTGGTAGGTACCTATGAACCGGACGTGCTCGGAATTTGATTTAGGCACGATATGCCGAATTCCGGAATTTTGGAAATCAGCATCAACAACATTTTGGGTTTGGGTTCTCAGCACTTTTCAGATTGCAAAACTCCACTTCAGATCAAAGAACACGGAACAAATCCCGAAATTGGAGGAATTTTCTTTTCCAAGATCCGCCATTTCTCAAAAAAAAAAAAAAAAAAACGAGAAAACACTTCAAACACGTGGCGAACTGGCAATGAAATCGCACTCCGAAGGAGAAAAGCCATCCCAACTTTTGAAATGTCAACTGAACGAAACTTCATGAAACAAAAACGAGATCGCATCTTCTGCGTCCTTCACATACGGAACCTATGCACTAATCCCAGAACGTAGGTGCCAGCGCGAAGCCTCATAAAATTCGTCAGGAAGCGGCAGTGTTGCGTGTCGAATTTTTGCCGACAGTCGAAACATTCCAAAGTGTGCAGAGTTCTGACAATTCCGAAAATTGCACCAATGAAAATGACGATGAGGTTTGTTTGTGAAGCGCGGTAGGCCTAATGAAATCGGGCGGAAAAATTTGGGTGGACATTGTGTGGCGTGCGCCTCTCATAAAATTTCAAAAAAACGGCCGTACCGCTCTGATCGCGCAAAGTTCACAAAATAAAGGAAACTTTTATAAATGACTGCACATTTTCATAAACAGGCGAGGACGGGCCTCGCCAATTTCTGCAGCTGACCTCAAGTTCTGCGCAAACCAAAAAAAATTCGAATCATTTTTAGTGGTTTTATTTGCGAAAACTTGTCGAAGCTCTGCCCTCAGACTGTGCTTTGCACAGACGCATCAACACGAAAGAATCGTCTTGAAATTCAACACAGTGTGTCGAGCAGCTTCAAAAACGAAAATGTCAAATTTCTTGAAGAAAAAAAAAGGCGCCTTCGATCGAACGAAACCCAAATCGAACGAAAGTTGAATCGAAATTGGATTTTTTCTCACAGAAAATGTCTGTGCCCGGCACGTTTTTTTTGTTTTTTAGTTTGAAAATTATTTTTTTCGGGCGTCCCGGCGCAATTTTTTTTGTCCCCCAGAAATTTTTTTACCCATTTACCCAAGCCCGTTCCTCCCTCGAGCACCCATACCCAACCCGTACCCGTGAGTCCTTACCCGTACCCAACCCGTACCCGCACAGGATTGCTCCGTACCCGTCCATACCCACCCGTCATCCTTAAAAGCTTACCCATACCTGCGGGTACCCACGGGTACCCGTGGGTACGCACCCGCAGTTGCAGGACTCTAGTCTCCAGTTTGGAAAATGCTCCACTTTGAAAAAACTTCATCCAAGGCCACTGCTATCCATCTGCACCCCTTCTAAGTCTGTGCCAGTTAGATTGGTTGTCTGTCTGTCCATTTTGCTTATTTGCTGTGGAGACGTGGAATTGAACCCAGGTCCGTCTACCCCCTCCCCCTCCCCCTCCCCTTCCCCACGATCACGATCAAAAATTCCAAGGCGCACCACATTTCCAAAAGCATCAAAATGCAAATCCAGTCCCACAACAGGGTGGATTCAATGTGATAATTGTTCAGATTGGGTCTCTTTTGCTGCTTCAGGGCTTACTTGTTCAATTTCTGAGGCAGAACAGTTGAACTTTGTTTGTAGGGTTTGCATGCTGACTGAATTGAACAAACTTTTGCAGATCAGAGTGGAGAAATTGGAAAGTGCTCTTGCTCAAGTTGGTGTTCAGGCATCAGGCTCTTCTTCCTCTCACTCCAGCATGCCTCCTCTGAAATGTCCCGTCCCAATGTCAGGCCGACTGTAAATTGGTGCGATAATTTTTTTTTTTTTTTTTTTTTTTAATTTCACAAAACAATTGAGCCAGATGCACAAAAAATTCAATCATTTTCAAGCAACAACTCCAAGTTATTTTCAAGGTCATGTGTATGTAGGTACATACAACCCAACAAAAGGTGGACTCATTGTTCAAAACAAACATAAATAAAGCCAAACCAACCTCACGTTGCAGACTCCCATCACCATGTTGAATTACCCGATCATCCATTGGAGCAAGTCATGTAGTAAATTCAATTATTGCCAGCATCGAGGAACCGAAGAATGAGCAAATAAAAATCATACCACAATGCTCAATAGTAGCATAAGATAAGAGTAATACCCCGTTTACGTTGAGTTTCTCAAAGTGACTTTGAGTCAAAGTCACTTTGACCACAAAGCAAATTGTGCTCTCTTTGAGTTCAAAGTGAGATTCACAGTGAGCTGTCTTTGAAATTGGTGTTTACACTGAAAACTTGCTCAAAGTGAATGACAAGCCATTCAAGATTATTCAAGATGCATCCAAGATGGTCGGGGTTGGCTGAAACTGTCGCATCGGGGTTGGAAAAATTGTGTTTAAGCTTTTTCTGGTCAAGACATAGGAACTATGAAGGATGCAGATGGATCTGTTTAACTGGTGAATGTTTTTTAAGAATGTGTTACTGTTTTGACACTGAATTTCCATACTGTTTTAACTGGCGTTTGCTCACGGGGCAAGCCAGGGCTGCAAAAGGTCGTTCGGAGCCCTGAGCACGGATTTCGGTGCCCGATCAAAAATTTGGCCGAAGAGCTTTTTTTTGCTCGTCAGCCCGTTTTGATCCCGTTCGAAAACACAAAAATACAAAAGGTTTATTTCGCTCACCAATCTCCACTCTTTCCATCGACAAAAAATCGGAGAGCTTTTTTTGCTCCCCAGCCCATTTCGATCCCAGTCGACCCACAACCGTCCCCGGAGCAATGCTCCTGTGCTCCTGACTTTTTGCAGCCCTGGTGCAAGCTTTTTGATTTTGTTCGTGATGCCTTCGAAAAAGGATTTGCAGGAGTAGACTGATGAAATCCCATCTCAATCATCCTGGCTGCCATTTTTCGTAGGTCAGACCACTTTTATTGCAAATCGGGTAGAAAAGCCATCCAAATGTCAAAAAACACGACTTCGTATCATAAATTTTCTTCCCTTTTTCTAGGGATGTGCGGCACCACTTTGTCGGCACTAAGGGGTGCCGAGTGCCGAATCCTTAGCGCTTGCTAAGTTTCAAGCAAGAGAAGACCTGATACCCCGGCAGAATATCAAAAGACATGTTGTCATATCCTGCAATCTGCACTTCAGTCAAGATAATGACATTGAACTTTATGCCCAACTGAGCAAGATAAGTGCTGAAATGAACAAAATTTTTGTTATAACTCCTGATATTAATGTGGATAATTGAGAATGCTCGAGCCTCATTAAGTTGCACACTCAATTGCTGAAATTCTTCAAATTCGTATGAATCAGAAACCAAATTCGAAGGATTTAAATGATCATTATCAAACAGAAAATTATCCATGTATCAAAATGTGAAAAATTAAAACTGCTATGATCTCAAAGAAGGCACTAACAGCTAACCAAATTTTCCAAATCAGAGATATCATTAACATGAATAGTGGAAAAAAAAACATTTCAAAACTGTCTGGTTGATTCAAGCCTCCTCCCTCAATATGCCTCTGCTTTGAAGAACTACCAGCGTGATCTCACTTCTGCTGAAAGAAAATTCGTAAGAGGCTTGGCTGTGAATGATGTGATTACAACCAAGCAGTTTTGGAGGTTTCATCATGCCAAGACTGCATCTGCTGTGCTGGTCCCTGATTGTGAGGGCTTAAACATCTCCGCTAGTTTTGCTGAAAAGGTTTGTGAGCACATGAATGTTGCTGCCAATCCTCTTGTGATCTCAGTGTGCCATCAAACTCCTGAAAGGTTTTTGAGGGATGCTGATGTAATTTCTGAAGAGTCATTGCTTGGTGCTTTAAAATCATGCAAGGGCTCTACTTTCGACATTATTGATTCCATCCCTCTGGTACTGTTGAAGAACCACATTGCCATCTTCATGAAATATTTGCTGGTCTTATTTTCCGTGTCACTTTCATCCAATAACATCCCTTCTGATTGGAAACATAGCATTGTTAAGCCTCTTCCAAAAGGTGGCTTAACTCTTTCAGTTCACAGTTTTAGACCAATTAGTTTAATAAGTTCTTCGGCAAAGGTAATGGAGAAAATAGTTGCCGGTTACCTGTATCGTCTTCTCGAGGGTCGAAATTACTTTTTCCATGGTCAGCATGGGTTTCGGTCAAAACATTCCTGCGAAACCCAGCTCACGGGTTTCGTTCATTAAATTTCCGTTGCTCTGGGAATGTCCATGCAAGTCGATGCAATTTTTATAGACCTTGTTAAAGCTTTTGACAGGGTATCTATTCCCATTCTTTGTAAGAAACTTGCATGTTTGAACATCCCTGAAAATCTTTTTTTGTGGATTTCCAACTTTATCACTGATAGGCATTTCCAGGTGCTTGTCAATGATAATTTGTCGAGCCCTTTTTCTGTTACCAGTGGTATTCCTCAGGGCTCTGTGTGTGGTCCTCTGCTATTTCTCATTTACATCAATGATTTGACATGCTCAGTCACATCCAGAGTCAGACTCTTTGCGGATGACATCGTTGTGTACCGGAGGTTGTCCTCTGATGATGACCCTGCACTCTTACAGCGGGATGTTGATTTCATTGCTGTCTGGTGCACTGAAAACTGCATGGATATAAACGCCTCAAAGACCTCAGTCATGTCATTTTCCACTTCCGCATCACCCGTCGTTCATGAATATAAAGTTGGGCATACTGCTCTTAACAGGCCTCAAGTTATTAAATATTTGGGACTGTTGTTTAACTGTCAGCTGAGTTGGGCACCTCACATCCATAATTTGGTGAAGAGGGCTTCGAACCAATTGAAGTTTCTCATAAGAAATTATGGATATGCATCAAAACGTGTAAAATCCATCCTGTACTTCTCAACTGTCAGGTCCATATTGGAATATTCCACTACTTCCTGGGCTCCATTTCAGAGGTGTCACATTGATGCACTTGAGGCTGTGCAGAGGAGAGCCGCAAGATTTGTCTCGGGTAATTTCTCCTTTGATGTGAGTGTTACTTCCCTCTTAAATGATCTTGGTTGGGAAACACTTGAGCGACGTCGAGTTGTGCATGGTCTCTCTGCTTTTAGGCAATGCATAACCAAATGGGGGGGTTGGGGTGATGGACCGTGGGACTTCAGTCTTAACACACTCCCCACCAGAGCAGGTGGTTTTTTGTCTTTTGTCCCTCCTCAAACTTTTAAAAATGTGGACAGACATGTATTTTTACACGATACATCTTTGTGTGGAATAGGCTGCATCTTCTTCCAGAGGTTCTGGACATGTCTGAGAACCAATTTATCCAGGCAATACGAACTAGGCTAGATTCCTTGTTAATTACTTAGGCCCATTGCGTAGTTCCTTCAGTTTTCTAATTGGCTTCCCCCCTTCTTTCTCCTCATAAAATTAATTCAAGGGACTTTTTATATTTTGTTTGTCTTGCAACAATAATTCATCTGGAGTACTTGTCACTGGTCCTATCACGTGTCACCTATTTTACCATGGAGCAACTGACATTTGACAAGGTATGACCGCATTTTTATTATCATTTGACTGTATTTTTGTTGTCCCGTTCATATTTGTTTTAACGGCCGGCACTTCAAATTCAAATTTGCCTCTTCGGCACAAAAATGACATGCCACCTTTATGGGGCCTATTTATTTTAATTGAGTCAATTGTGAACATTTTGGTTACGCCATGCATCATTCATCTAAAAACTGGCGTTTTATCCTCTGCACTATCGGAATGTGATGCAATTGGCCAAAATGGCTGTTTAAAAAAAAAAAAAATTCCAGCCGAATTCGTGGAGTTCCAGGCATATTCACAGCTCACCTGCCTGGACGTGTTCGTGATGTTCCAGGTCCAGGCACATTGGCGCCTTTTTCAATTTTCGAAAAACATCTTGCGCATCCCTGCCGCCGGATCCGGATCCCACGAATGTGAATATTTCAACATGGACGTCCATTCCTGCTCTTTGTGAACGCCCCTGTCCACATCCATCCACCCAGAAAAACGTCTCTCTTCAATCATTGACCTGCACCACAGGAATATGTGGCACAAGTCTTCAGACTCTGCCCCACAGAGCCTGCATTCCTCCTTCCCATCCACCCAACGCAACCGTCTCGCAGTTTCTGGAGCACCCACCCTGGCCCGAAACAACAAGTCGCTGCCAAAAGAACCATCATATATTCCATCCCAACGCATTTGATCCTTTGCAGAATACCCAGTCAGTGAGCTTTTCTGTGACACTTCCCTTCTCCACCGATGCCGCTGCTCCTGTTCAATCTCTCTCCTCTCTCTGCGTACACAATCTTTCTCGGATTCCAGATCCATGTACCTGCCCCACCCTAATGTACCCTTCCACCTTTCAATTTGGCGAATCCGTTTTTGCCATGATGTTCCACTACTCATTGCCTGCACATACATGAAAACCTTCTTCGCAAACCGGTCCCGATCCATGTATTGCAGCCTTGCCAAGTATCCAATCTTAGCTCTAGCTTCTCTCACCTCAAAACTTGCACATGTATGACATGTAAAACAAACTTGTATGCATTTACCCTTGGTAGTTTTCCAAATTTTGTTCCTTCAATCTCCGTTCTTGCTTCAATCTCGATTGGCCTACCTACTTTGAGCACGTGTATCATTGGTTTTGAATGTACAGTTTTTAGGCTCACCGACTCATTCCTACCTTGGGAGGTTGGAATTGAGGTGTGAATTGTGCTGCGGCTCAATTAAAGCTTCTGTGTGTCACTGTTTTGAAGTGGAAGTGGTGTGGCTAGGTGGAAATGTTGTAGGTGCTCTGGAACGGTGGGAATTTTGTGCCACGGAACTGTTTGCACCTCGGTTTGAACTCCCCATGGTTGGTCATTAATTATGGAATTGCCAATTAATTTTGTTTATATGCGATAATTCCAGTCCATATTAAATCACTTTTAGTTGTATTATAGAAGCTGTACTTATCCCCTTGCAGTTCACACTGGTGGTTAGGATGGGCTACAAGCAACAAGTAAGTTGCTTTTGCCCTCTGTCCTTTTTAGACAGGTATAGGTACCTGCCTATTTCTTGGCGAAGAATTACCATGGTTTTGTGTTGAGCTTTTCCACACTCCATTATTAATGTTGTTTACTTCTTTTTCTTGCCAGGTGGAGTGCCTTGGGCACTCCAAAATTCTTTTAGGCTTGCATACTGTGCACAAAAAAAAAACATGCCCACTCTCCATCCAACCCAGCTTGAGCTACCAGCCTATTGCCTCCCATGGCCCTCAAACCAACATCTCTCTGAACACTGTTCAAAAGGCCTTCAACCCCCGCTCCCAAACATAATACCTCCTGACCATATGTCAGAGCTGGCACCACAGCACCTTTCCACATCCATCTCATCATTTCTGGACGACACAATGCCCACTTACCCATACTTTTCGTCATTCCACCTAACCTCCTTGCCTTTGCCCTAAGCCCTTGCTTGAATGTTGCAAGATAATCCTCTGTGTCTGACAGCTCCACACCCAGGTATTTATAGCATCCCACCCTCTCAATCTCCCAATCCCCAACAACCAAGCCTCTATCTCCCTTCCAGTTTCCCGAGAAATTTTTATTTTTTATTTTTTTATAACTGCCCCCCTCAAAAACAGTTAGAGCGCACCGGTCAAAGCAAAGAGTCCCGAGATAGGTACCTAGCACAAAATGCAGGCAAACGAAAACTCACTCGACAAGAAGTCCAACTCAATCCGAGGACGATCAAGCAAGTAGGCTCCAGAGGTGCACGAGTGATGCTTGAAGAAACAAAGCACATGATGCTTAAACCAACAGTGGTCGTCGTCATTCAAAATGCAAAAACAAAAATTCACAACCTTAGTCTTTTCTTCGCTAAAACAACCACCCCTTTTCTGCCCCAAATCTGGCTGTCTCACTCATCAGTATTCTCAAATCTGACTCACTCTCACCCAGCCACACAATATCATCTGCCAGGAATAACCCCGGTAGCGTGAAGGACTGGCCATGCCCCCCACCAGACCAATCCCACAACTTGAAGCCAAACTGCCCTCCGAGCTTGTCGATACTCTCTTCCAACTCCCCCAGTACCAAAATAAAAAGCAATGGTGACATTGGGCAACCCTGACGAAGGCCTGATTCACACTGCACCCCATTGAGCACAATCTCCCCCCAATGGAAGTCATACACACTGCCACTATACAAAGCCTGAACCAGTTCGATAAACATGTCACACACCCCCACCGATTTCAGCCTTGTCCAAATGTCATGCCACCTCACTCTATCATATGCCCCCTTTATGTCCACAAATACCATGCTCAAGTCACGTTTTTCAATTCGAGCACACTCAATCACTTGAGAGATAACAAACAGATTATCACACAATTGCCGGCCTTTTCGAAACCCCTGCTGCATCTGACCTAAGCACCCTGATGTCTCCAGCCAACACTCCAATCTTGCCGTGAGAATACTAACAAACAACTTGTATTCTTGGCTCGTAACTGCCACCGGCCTATAGCTCCCTATCTTTGCTTTGTCTTTTCCACCCCCTTTGTAAACCATCCTAACTCTGACCTTCTTCCACTCAACTGGAACCCTCTGTCGTTGTAGCAGAATATCATTCAGCTCAGCCCTAAGCCTCTCCTTGCTCACACTCCCCAAGCACTTAAGACCCTCAGCTAACACGCCATCCTCTCCTGGAGCCCTTCCCATACTCATCTTTGCAAGTGTCTTCTCCAATTCCTCCATTGTGATAATGTCTACCAAACTCGAAGACTCCATATGGTCTACCCCAGACTGCACCTGACAATTTCTCCAGGTCTCTTCATGACCCCTGGAACAAGCTGGGCCCCAAATATCATTTACATACAGTCCCTTAGCCAGGATCTTGGTGAGGCAGGGCGGCGAGCTGGGACAGGGGCAGACGAAGCCCGCCGCAGGCGCAACGAGGTCCGGGATTTTTTTTAATTTTGGTTTCATTTTGGTGCCAAAAAGGACTGGTCAAGTGGCAAAATTACAACTTTGAGGCATGTCTGGGATTTTTTTTATTTCATTTTGGTTCCAAAAATAGGACTGGTCAAGTGGCAAAATTAGAACTCGACGCATGTCTGGTATTTTTTTATATTTTTGTTTTCATTTTGGTGCCAAAGAGGACTGGTCAAGTGGCAAAATAGAACTTTTCGAGTCATGTCTTGGGAGCGGCGGGGGCGTCCCTGCGCAGAAAGGGAGCAGCAGATGCAGAATAGGGAGATAAAACAAGAAGAAGGCCAATAGGCCTTTTTGTGTTCAAAATCTATTCATTTAACGTGTAGGTAGTCACTAAAGTGCTTTTTGTTTCCAGAATGGTCCGTACCAAAAAACCGTCGCAAAATGAAGGTGGAGGGAGAGGCACAGCGAGGCATGAAAATGGAAAGGTTGGGAACAGAAAGTGGTCGTCAGAGAGCAGAACAATGAAAAGAAATTGAGGACACCGAAAGAGAAACAAATAATGAAAGCAAAAGCCCATTGCAATGTCCAGCTCAAAATGCACGAATTCCGATTTTTCTCACAGCCACTTTTTTCCCGCACAGGCAATTTTCTCACACATTGTCCTTTGCCCAGGGCACTGATGAGTGATTCCTGAGGTCATGGGCAATCATCCCAGCTATCCCGCATGGAGAAAAGAAGATCACCCACTTCTGCAAACGCATGTCGGAGACCGTGAAAATAAGAAACCTTGTTCGAAAGGCCATGCTGTGCGTTCATTTACTTACCACTGACATTTGAAATCCTTTCTTAAGGGTCAAATGTCCACAAAAGGACCAGCCCTCGTGAACAATAGGTGGGGTGAGGACAAGAGTTCAAACAAGGTGTGTTTTTGTTTTGGTGACCATGATGTCACTTTTGTGCAATTTGACAACTGTGGCGAACCACTGGATGGAGATTCTTCATGAAATCGGCCACGTGCTGAGATGGTATGTTTTTGTTACGGTTTATTTTTTTTTTATTTTATTTTTTTTTCTCGCCTTGTTGCCGTACCATTTTTGCACCTCCTTCAATCATTCTCCCCATTGCACCCACACCCAAAAACCAACTCGGTTTTTCAAATCTGGGATGCAATGTGGAATATCGGCCCGACTTCTCCCACTTGGGGTACTGTTCTTTTTATTTTCACGGCGCGGTTACCCCGATTCATCGGATTTGCGGTTGCTGCGCCGGCAGTTTTAAATTTTAACACAAGAGAACCAAAAAAAAAAAGAATTACCACTCGTCGTTTCAGACATACCTACTGCAACTCACTTTTACTCGCATGTGGCGCCATTGGGATAAATTCCAAGTTCAAATAAAAAGTGGCATACAGACATGAATGCAGCTCCATTTGTTGTTGTGTTGCCATCTGAGTTCATAAAAGTGCGGAATGAAAGACATTTCCCAGTGCCCGTGCCAAACATCCCTAAACAAAGGGAACGGAAAACGGGCCTTCTTTTTTGTGGCTCTCAGAAAAACATGCCCCCGGTTGCGCCGAAATTTTATGCCTATTGTGACAAGTCACAGACGCTCAACCGCCTTCAAAAAAGGTGCAGCGGAGGCACAAAGTGCAACATGCGCGGTGCGCCCGCCCATCCATGTTGTCCACAGGAAAATGCTGGAAAAAATTGCCTCCTGAAAAGGAGTCAGAGGCTGCGTGGAGACAGCAAAAGCATCTGCGTGCCGACAAAGGAAGAAAAACACCAGACAATGAAAGCAACAAAAGAAAACAAGCGGCAGTTTTTCCCGAGAAACGAAACACCGAAAAACATGCACAAAAACAAACATCATGTGTTCTCAGTCCGCCGCTTGGCTCGCCTCAAGCAAATCGCTTTGAATGAATGCCGCTTGGTCTTCTTTCCCTTTTTTGGGTTTGCCGCGTTTGCGGTTGGCTCGTCCCAAGCAAGATTGAAATTCCTGTCATTCACAGACAAAATCGCCAAGTCGTCCGCGCCTTTGAACAAGCACTGCGGTGCGCGTGTGTGCGCATGCCTTGAAAAAATTGAACATCCAATCCAGGCACTGTCGGCGAACGTGGACTCGTCCGGCGGGCGGCAGCGACACTCAGGCCTTTGCAGGACAACAATTTTATTTTCCAGCGCGCGCCTCTGGCGCCGGGTGCAGGGCAGGAGGCCAGAAGGGCGCGCATTTTGGACAGGAGGGCGCGCATTTTGGGCAGGAGGGCGCGCATTTTGGGCTGGAGGGCGCACATTTCGGGCAGGAGGGCGCCCCTCCTGAAGGCAGGGCGCTGCGCCCTTTGCGCCCTTCACACCTAAGGGACTGACATACTCCTGCAATGCTGACCCCATAGCATTTCTTTCTCCCTCGCTGCCCCCTTCTTGTTGGCCATGGACATTCCCTTCCACCAGGCATCTCCACCTCTGTATGCTTTCCCAAATCCGCTTTCCACCAGATCGACCTTCCACTTTAAGCTCTAGCTCTCGTTTGGCCATACGTTCTCACAGCTTTTGCCTCTTTAACACTTTCACCCTTTCTCTGCACGCATCCAGATTTGCTCGCTCTCTCTCACCTCCTGCATGTCTAAAGTCTCTACTGGCCTTTCTCCTCTCTCCAACTGCTTCCCTAATTTCATCATCCCACCAATCTCTATCTCTCCATCCCTCATCCACCAAGTTGCCAGTTCTGGCGCCCGTGCTACGTGGCATTTGCTCCACCCACGCTGCCATCATCTGCTCATGACCATACACCTCATCTTCCTCTCCAAAAACAGCTTCTACCCTATCAGCCCACTTTATGGCCTCTTCCTTTCTCCTTAGCAAATTCCATCCCCCTTCTTTGTTCTTTTTCTGTCGCCTTCCCTTCTTTTTCTTCCTTCCCCGAACCCACACCTTCAAACCAAAGTGGTCACTCTGTACCCCCCATGACTCTGCAGAATCAATCTCCATTTTCTCCAAACGCCACTCAAGTGTTCGCCTATACAACAACCAATCAATTGTGGACTCCAACACAATACCCCCAGGTCCACGTGCTCTCCGAGTAGATCCCCCAATACAAAAACCCTGCATATTTCCAATTAGCAGATCCATTTCTGTCATGAACTTCCTGACCAACTTTCCATTAGAATTTTCATGGCCCTCAAATTCCATAATATGGGCATTGAAATTTGCACATATCCCAGCACTATCCAGCCACTTCAAATTCTCCAAAACAAAGCCATTAGAGTTACTGGTTGTCTTCCATTTAAGGAGCCAGTCACTCTTTTTATGCGTCAAAATAGCTGCCTCAATGTGTCGCAAATAGTCAGTTACCAGATGTGCATTTATATGTTCAAGGAGTTAAACCATATATCAAATCTTGGTCTTCTTTGTGAGCCGAAGGCAGCTCACCCGTACACTACGAGATCCAGACATTTGCAATATGTCTCAGTGACTGATGAAGTGCGAACTTCTTTGGGTCTTTTCTCTTTTTCTTTTTTGGCAGTTAAAACTTGGAATGCCCTACCACTTCATATCCGCACTGTCCCTCACTCGGTCATTTAAAGCCTTGCTTCGCCATCATTTGTTGTCTACTTAGGTATCTTTTTGAGGATTCTGTCGAAAACTTTATTCCGCATGTCCTTTTATTGTACAATTGATAACTGGACAGTCTAGTTATCAATTGTACAATGGACATATTGCAATGCCTCGACTAGGTAATGTCAGCATAAATGTGCATCCATTCTAGATATTGTACGCAACCATAACCATGACTTAAAATAGGTAGCCTTTTTGCTAACCATCTTACCTCTCTGAATTTTCTTATGGGAGTCATCTTGACTCCTCTGCACCAATTTCAATATATTAGCCTAATTTGTACTTTTTCTTTTCCTTCACCATGCAATGCCTCCGGCATCTGTGATTCAATCTAGGGATTTACCAACCAATATTTGGTTGTCAAATATTTGATGAATTTGTGATTCTCGGCGAAATACATGCATCTACATTTGATTGCAATGTGATTATACACTGGTTTCCTGGTGTGTGTTTGTGCATCTCAATTCAATTTCTGGCCAACTCTGTGATCCTGAATATTGCTGGTAAATTCATGTCCGTGGTCAAGTTGTATCGCCGTGATGCCGGAGCATTGAATTATTGGTGAGTTAAACAAACATTTTTGTCAAAATCGCACTGGTGATTGTGGATCAAATTCAACTCCGGTGATTCATTCTTTGGTAATTGCAAAAAAAAAAAATATTGTGATTTGGATGATCCTGAGTTTGGATGATTTTATTTTGGAAAAAAATGTGTTAATTTTCATTCTTTTCAAATTTTCAATGTGTTAAAAAAAAAAAAAAAAGAAATCCCCCAAAAGCAAAACCTCCCCACCCTGTGAATCAATTTCTGCAATATCCTTCCTCAAGCAATCCAGAATAGCCCCATTCACATCCAGAGAATATCCCTCACATGCAAGATAGACCACATCAATAAACACAATCCTTCCGTCCACAGTTTCCCACTCCAACCACAAATGCTCTTTACAGTGTCGCCATGGCTTCACCTTCCAGGCAAAAGAATCCCACCACACGCCTATGCCCCCACCACGACGCTCATCCACTTCTGCATCTTTTCCCCTGCCCCTATCAGGAGACCTCACAGACATTCCAGGTCTGTTGACCCCAAACCACTTCCATCCCCGTGCCACCTCCCCTTCCATCTCCGGAGGACGTTCCTCCCCTCTACATCCAGTCTCACACACTGCCAAAAGTCCAATTCCATCTTTGTGAATGCTGTCCCACAATTCAAACCACTTTCCACGTCCTCCCCCTTGAATGTTCTGAAACCCAATACACAATGAAGCACACAAATCATTTCTGTTTTTGTTTTTGTCCCCCCTCGCCTGCTGATCCTTCGCCCCACATTTATCCTGACCCCCACATTCACACTCGCCCCCTCAGCCCGATTCCTGCTCCCCGTCCACATTTTGTTGCACATTGCCCTCGGCCCAGTCCCGACCTCTCAGGATCCTCCCTGCTGCTTCAGCCATTGCCTGACCCACAAACTCAGACCCAGCTGGCGAATAATGAAGTCCATCCGGCCCCAAGCACCCAGGTACCATCTGAACCTTCTCCAGATCAATCATTACAGCTGCACCATACCTACACATCGCCCTCAAACGCCTGTTCACTGCCAGACATCTCCGGAATACATGTTCGTCCCGATCCCGCCTTGGCATCACACTGCTGAGCAAGATCTCCACAGATTTTTTCAACTTTTTGCCAGCTTCTCTTGCCGTCTTACACACACTCTCCATCCTCAGCACCACTTCGTCTGGCGAACAATCCAGCATGTCGTTTACCCCCACATTCAGCACCACTACCACCTTATCTGACACACACCTCCCTAATTCCCTCTCCACCACTTTTGCCACATCCCCACATTTTGCACCTCCAATCCAGAACTTCCTTACCACACCTCCACCTGCCCCCTTCTCCACCGCCCTCCAGACCCTTCTCACATTGCTGTCTCCCAACAGCAACACATTCCCCACATCTGCTGCACTCGTTTTCTGCCTGAAGCCGGAACCCGTGCCAAGACAAACCTGCGCTTCAGACCTGTCCGTCACCCTCACCTCCTCAGCTGCCTCCACCCCGGTAACTCTACTTCCATGTGCCTCCATCCCCGCCCTCCGGGCCTCCAATTCCGCATCTCTTCGCTCCAGGCACTCCTTCAACTGCCTGCACACCTCCTCAGCGACCTCAGCCTGCCTTTGCTTTTGGCCATCCTCCATCACTGTAGCATTGCGAGTCATCTCATCTCTCAGAACCCCCATCTCCTCCCGCACCACATTTCGCAATTCATCCCGTTCAGCAGAACCCCAACCTCCCGTCGTTCCAGCCACCCCTCCCTTTCGCCCCTTTCCCTTGCCCTCACATGACCACTTCATTGCTCTGCACAACACCAGAGATTGCGTCGGCAGCTCGATCGACGTCAACAGCTCGATCGAGAATGAACATGCGAAGCAATATCTTGTGAAGTGGAAGGGAAAGGTTTCTGCTGCCCAGGAGTGAGGGTGGTTGGAGATTTTTGTTTTTTTCTCTATCTATTTTTTTTTCGGAACCGATCTGGTGCATTGCCACGGGTGCATTGCCACATCTGGTGCATTGCCACAACTGTGACGAACCACTGGATGGAGATTCTTCATGAAAACGGCCATGTGCTGAGATGGTATGTTTTTGTTACGGTTTATTTTTTTTTTATTTTTTTTTCTCGCCTTGTTGCCGTACCATTTTTGCACCTCCTTCAATCATTCTCCCCATTGCACCCACACCCAAAAACCAACTCGGTTTTTCAAATCTGGGATGCAATGTGGAATATCGGCCCGACTTCTCCCACTTGGGGGACTGTTCTTTTTATTTTCACGGCGCGGTTACTCCGATTCATTGGATTTGCGGTTGCGCCGGCAGTATTTAAAAATTTACCACGACAACAATCAAGTCGTCGTGTTCTTTCACCGAGGCAGCATGTTTCTTTTTGTGTTTAGATAAGACGCCGTCGCGATCGGCAAAAAAAAAAGAAAACATGGTTTCAAGTGCAAACCATCGGTGCAGAGAGATTGCGGTACAGTTTTAGAAACCCATGGTGGGTATTGTCAAGAAATGTGGCCAGAAAAATAAAAATAAGAGAACACGAACCAGGTCAGGCGACGTGAGGATTCCAGCATGGCATTGTCCAGATGGTGACAGTTTGACAGCAGGCTCGGATGAACAGATAACACAACAACAAGAAATCAATTTGGTCACAAATATACCAATTTCGGTAGGAAGGTACCTCAATTTTTAGTGCATGAAAACATGGAAAAACATGGAAAAAAAGGAAAAGGCACAATTAGCATAATATCTCCAGGGAAGCTAAAATGGGGGCATGATCAAAGAACCTATATACCTACCTAGGCCTACCTACTACCTATTAGGTACCTACCTACCTACTAGGGCGATAAACTGAGTTTTGGCTTTATGACAGATAAAAAACTGGCCTCTGATAGGTTTAGCATGTCATGAGAAATGCCAAGTTTGTTCCAGAGAAACACGTAGTTGTTTAGGAAGGAAACCTAGAGACATTTTTGGAAAGGGAAGGTGGGACAAATGAAACGAGGTCACTGGCCCTCGTCGACCCTGTGTTTTTGACCAGGGTGCAACAGCATCCTGCCCATCCTCCCTCACCACGGACACATTTTCGAAAAATTGAAACACCCCTGAGCTTTCTCCTCTTAGCAAGGGATTCACAGCCCAGCTCTTCTGTCAGCAATGTCACACTGGAGTGAAAGGAGAAGTCCCCACTCCCCAGAAACAAACCTCAAAAAAACCAGAAACAAAACCTTTTCACGCAGCTGGGAAGAGGGAGTGCGCGTACTGCTGGCGAACGCCGCTGGTGCTTCCGTGATTCCCTGCGCCAGTTAACCGAGCTTATGCCGGACAGCGCTCTCGCCGCGTGACTGACACAAGGCGAACCATTCCCCCGTTGTTGTGCACTGGAAAGGGGAAGTTCTCATCTTATTTCATTTACTACTTTTTTGCATCTAGCTGCCTCTTTTGAAGTTGCTTTGCTT
>JASGXE010008058.1:0-17652 GCA_030068105.1 Sinentomon sp. SZTP_YWyxl
ATGGAACTGGCAATTTCGTTTCAATTATAATTTTTAATGGCTGTTTTTTGGTGGAACTGCTTGCGCTAAATTGGGGATTTGTGAGAAGGAAACGCAGAGGAAAACACCACCAGCGCTTCCTGGGGTAAAATAAGGGCGCAGTTTGGTTCTTTTTCGGAGTTTATCGCAAATTCCACTTTTTGTCAACAGCAACGCAGAGCAAAGTCAATTTATGGTTGAGGAAATTGGCAACTAAATGCGGTATACGTACAATATATAACGTACAATTAGCAAAAATTCAATAACGCCGATGATATTCGATCAATTTATGCCGGACCCATCATGATCTTTCTAATGACGTCAACAGCCATGTCAGTCAAGGTCCACAAGCATTTTCATTCAATTCATCATCAGACCCTGATGATCGCTAGTGAGAACCTCATGGATGTTATTTCAGATCACAGAACGATATAGGCATTGATATCGAACTACGGAGGCGTTTCAACAATTTTATGAACATATCGTTGGTTAAATTGATCACTCAAAATGCAAACTTTCGTGGAATTTTTCTAGGTATAGCAAACGTTTACCGGATCCAAGTGGTTGGCAGCGCTTCCTACCAACCAATTGGGATCCGGGAAACATTTTGCTTTTATAAGCGCAAATCCATGAATGACCCAAAGGACACCTAAATCATTATCTCTCATGATGCGCGCATGAAGTAAAGCTTCCGTTGTTTGTGAGTCATTGCTGCATCTTCGCCATGCACAAGTCAAAGTTTGATGTGGAATCGTTGAAAAACTTCGTTTTTATCCGAAGTCTTTGTGTATGATGTGAAATTATATTGTATTTCTTAATCCGCATTGCCATCTTCAGCTTTTTACTCAGACATCAATTCCTAAATGAAATTGTCTTCTCCGGATACTGAGCACCGCACACCCAACAGCAAAAACTGGGATCAACAATATACCTATGGACCAACATGGTGGCAAAAATTGCTGGGAGATGGCATCGGGAGATGGCATCGAGCACATCGGCTTAGCGAAAAGGTCTTGGGAGTCAGCTCAGTCAGATCAACGGATTTCGTCGAATTCAATCAATAAGTTGGTCAACTCAATGCATTTCAACCAAGAATTCAGAAGTCTTCACACAAGAAAAATACTATAAGGGGGTATTCGGGCATATCAAAGATCCCGGTTCCATCCGAATAAAATCCGAAAGTTGCGGAAAACACCGCAACGCACGTTTTTAAATGATTCGTAAAACATCCTCAAGACATTTACCGTATTTTAAAACCATTATGTTTTTCCGATATCAAGAAATGAATATGGCCATCAATGCGCTTGATTGTTTTCAACAATTATGTGACCATGTCCGACCTAATAAAAACCCTTTCAAAAAACCCAAGATTGGTTTCACCCCAGATCCTCTCACAAACTCTGAGTCGAAAAATCAAAGACGTAGTCCTTGACCCCATCTGACATTTCAGTTTTCCTCAAATTCCTCATCCAATGATTTTTTGGCCTCTGGCAAAAAATCTTTCACATCTCTGTGCCATCGTAATCCAACAGAAAGATTAACGTTTCTGCTTGCAAAAAGCTGTCATCAGCCTCTTCATCTCCTCTTCCAGAAACAATACGTGCAGCTGAAAGTCGAGAACCGTCTTTGGTCGATATTTTTCGTGACCAAGTGTCACCCCTGACCCCAAATCCCAAATTGTTTCGGACGGGCAAGCTCCTGCGTCCGCCAAATTTTCTTGAACTTTTCCTTTTGCCCTCGTGACCGCTCCTCAGCTCCTCTGCAGTCGAAATATGTTCTTGTCCGAGAATCTTGGAGCTGCGTCAAAATAGTGAGCGTCCACCTGCAACAGCCGAAATTTCGGAGTTGGCGTCATCTAAAAATCTAAAAGCAAAAAATGTAAAATTCAGCTAACAAGTAAATTATGTGCAACACTTCCAGTGAGGACAGAGGCGAGCTCTGAAACAGATCCTTGATCTCTTCACAAACAATCACACGAGACCAAAGGCCGATTATTTACGGATAGAAACGGAATCGTCTCACAGCTGGAGGCGAACCTGTAGTTCTAACCAGTTCGAGCCTCACTTTCGAGAATTTTGGATAAAATCTGGTGTAATTGGGTTTCATACTGGACCTGTATAACCGAGAAACTGGGTGTTCCAAAACTGTTGCAACGGTTTAAACAAACCAGGAAAATAAAAATCTACCACTCCATAGGGTATATACTGGTCGCAAAATATGTGCTTTGCATCCAGTAGACGAGTCAGTTTATGGAGTCGTAGCCTATTTTTGAATATCCCAATGTACACGTAGACTGGCACGTAAACATATCTGTTCTCAGTTAGACTGCGTTTATACTTGATGAGTGATTGATTTCGCTTCTTGAACGCCCTAAACAAAGGCAACGTCGTCCCGATCATGTTCACTACAGTATCCGAGCAGAAGCCTAACATCTGCTTAAAAAGAGGATGTGAGGTTTTGCCATGGAGTATTCTCATATTGCACTTGCTATGTGATCATTAGTGTGTTTTAATTTTCGTGAAACCGTGTGTTTGTACTTTCATGCTTATGTGCGTGGGCACTTGTGTCGTTCTGCGTTTGTGTGTGTGTGCTTTGGATTACTGTCTAAATGTTTTGGCGTTTGTGCATTTTTGAGTGTGTATGTGGGATTTACATCTGCGTATGTGTATGACGTGTGTCTGTGCATGTGTGTGCATGTGTGTGCATGTGTGTGCATGTGCGTGCATGTGTGTGCATGTGTGTGCATGTGTTGCATGTGTGTGCATGTGTGTGTATGTGCGTATGTGTATGTGTGCATGCGTGTTTGTGAATATTTTATTGTGTGCATGTATGGCGTGTGTTTTGCGCGTTTTGGTGTGCATTTGTGTTTTTATGCGTTTAGTGTGATTTGGTGCACTTGTGTGTTTATGATTATATGTTTAGGTATGTGTTTCTTTTGATTTGCGTGAGCATGTGTGTGATTTTGTGGTTTGGTGTGTGTGTTTTTGTGCGGATTGTTAGTTTGTGTGTTTGTACGTTTATAGGTGGCTTTGTGTGTGCCTGTCTAGATGACATGAATGTTTGTGCGTGCTGTGATTTGGCGTGCTTGTGTGTTCATTATTGCATGCTAATATGCTCGTGTTGTTTTGCATGTGTGTGTGTGATGCGTGTTTGTGCGGTCTGTGCGTATTCGTACGTTTAGTGTGTTTTGTGTGTTTGTTTTCATGAATGGCATGTTTGTGCGTGCTTGTGCGTTTATGTTTATGTGTTGGTGCGTTTGTTATGTTTTCAGTATGTTTGTGCGGTTTGCGTTTGGATGTTTGTGTGCTTGTTTTTGTATGTTTGTGTGCGTATTTTTAGGTTTCTTCGAGCGCTGAGTGTAATGTTTGTGTATATTTGCGCGTTGGCGTGTTTTTGTCTTGGTGTCCGTTTTTTGTTTTTTGTCTATTTGTGGGTCTCTGTGATTGTGTGTTTGTATGGTTGTGCGATTGTGTGTGTGTGTTTATGTATATTTGTTATTCTTGTGAAATTGCATGTTTGCATATTTGTGTGAATATTCCGTGTTCTTTTCTTTTTGTTTTTGTGGGGTTTTCGATATGCGATTGTTTCTGCACTTGTGAATTTGTTTCTGCGTACGGACATTGTGTGTCGGTATTTCAGTGTCTGCGCCGGTCAGTGATCAGGTGTTAACGAAGCCAACAATTTTCCAATCTTCTTCGTTTCGAGACGATCATCCAATGCACATTATCTGTTTGTTTGTGTATTCCTACTGTATTTGTGGTTGTTCTGGATATCTGGGAATGGTAATTTTTACTTCTGGACTATTGTTGAGTATCATGCCCTTTATGGCGTTGTAACTGAATACTACTGAGGTGTCTGAGTTTAATTGTGTTCCTTTGCAATTCATTCCCACCGCCGTCTTTCCTGTTTCGGGACAAAAGACTGCATAGCAGATAGCTGCAGTTCTTTGTGTCGCCAGAAATAAACTCCGAGAAAAAGGATCATTTGCTGTCGGTATAGAACGTCGGATGAGATCACCGAGAAACTGTCCGAATTCAGGGGTTCTGCCACCGGGCCCTAAACCAAAAACAATGCTGTCTGTCTTACAGTATAAAATTCTCATTCCGATGAGAGAGCAGGGGTAAAAACGAGCCTGAGACGTGGTATCGCCAACCACAACCGAATTTTCATATGGTTGACTCAGCGGCATACGTCCTTCCCATAAGACCAATTCACCAATATCATCTCCTCGGAAATGAAAACGATCGATTTCAGTTCGACATTGGGACCTCACAGTAAACCCTACATCCGCTTCCGGATGCATACTCAAGCGGGATACAGACCGGATATATCTAACGCGGGTGTCCACGACCCGAATCTCAGTTTTGGCGAATCGCGAAGCTCCGAAGCTCATGGTCCGTTTGCTGTCGCTTCAATTTCAAATACCGTTTAAGGGCCATGTACGGCCGTTGGGGTTAGACACCAATTCCGCTCATGCACTGAAACTATTCAATCCGGATGTGACCCGCATGTGAACTCGCATGTTACCCGGATGTAGAATCGCATGTGAAAATATGCCGAAAATACATGGCCTAGCAAATAGAACAGAGATTTGGAGCAGACAACCTCATTTGATTCGTCGGTATCCCCAATTGTTTTTTCACAAGTTTTGATGTGAGAAAGAATGTCCCCTCGATTTCCATGTGCCTAGCTTCTCCAATCGCTTTCCCCTAAAAAGGGAGCTGGGCCTGACGGTATACCGGCAAAGATACTGAAAGAGCTTGCACCCTCGTTGGCCTCCGTGTTCACTCACCTATTCCGGCTAATATCTGCAGAGAGGTACTTCCCCTGTGACTGAAAAAGGCCATTGTCATTCCAATACCAAAAAAGGGCATGCCTAATGATTTGCCATCTAGTTATCGCCCAATTTCGTTGACCTGTATTGCATCAAAACTATTTGAGAAAGTACTTGTTAGCCACCTTTTAAGTCATATTGCTGAGAACAACATCTTGCACACAAATCAGTTTGGTTTTCGGAAAAACTTGTCCTGCGAATTGCAGCTTATTTATCTG
Source organism: Sinentomon sp. SZTP_YWyxl (assembly GCA_030068105.1). Taxonomy (NCBI): domain Eukaryota; kingdom Metazoa; phylum Arthropoda; class Protura; order Sinentomata; family Sinentomidae; genus Sinentomon; species Sinentomon sp. SZTP_YWyxl. The sequence continues at coordinate 5,071 of JASGXE010008058.1, forward strand.
GTCGACGATGTTTCCAGATCCCTAGATGCGGGTTACCCAGTGCATGCGATATTTCTTGATTTCTCTAAGGCCTTTGACCTTGTGCCACACGACAAATTGATAAACAAACTTATTTCTCTTAATTTCCCAGCTGTAACTGTTCAACTGGTTTCATCATTCCTTTCTCTCCGCACACAGCAAGTGTCCGTAAATGGATTACTCTCTACACCTCGCCCTGTCCCTTCAGGAGTCCCACAGGGTAGCGTACTTGGTCCGATTCTTTTCTTAATTTACGTGAATGATGTAACTGATGGTCTGGGATCTTGCATTCGCCTATTCGCCGATGATATCATCGTTTACAGAGCTATCAATAAACCTGCTGATATCCAAACACTTTCTGATGATCTTTGCCACATTTCTGAGTGGTGCGATACCTGGGGAATGAGACTGAATCCTAATAAATGCAAAACAATGTGCTTTTCCCGAGGCGTTAACCCTCCCCCGAACTTGATTCCCTGCTATTGCCTATCTGGGACTCCATTAGAAAACGTTCCCGCCTATAAATACTTAGGAGTAATCCTTAGAGCTGACCTCAGTTGGGGCGACCATATTCGGTCGACTGCCTCAAGAGCGAGTCGACTTGTCGGCTTCATCCAAAGGAATCTTAAGTATTGGACTCCTGCAGCGAGAAGAAAGGCCTATGTGTCCTTTGTGCTACCAGTGCTGGAATACGCGTGCGCAGCATGGGACCCGATGCTTGCTTCCGAGATTCATCTTTTAGAGAGTACCCAGAGACGTGCTGCCAGAGTTATCTCCGGAAACTTCCGTCGCTGTGCTTCTGTGTCAGCTATCCTATCAGACCTACAACTTGAACCCCTTCGTGATAGACGACGTAACCGTCGGCTCAAAATTTTTTCTGACCTTGTTTGCCAAAAATGCCCTGTTCCGCTTCCTTTCTGCTATTGCCTAAAGTCTGTTCAACGCCGTTCCGACCACGGGTTTTGCTTTTCATATCCAACACCTAGGCACAATTTTCTTCTGAATTCATTTTTTCCAAAAACAATAAGAGAATGGAATTCCCTTGACGCCCCATCTCGGTTGTTTCCAAAGCACTCCGAGGCACTTCCTCCAAAAACAGACATCTTGGACTTCTCTCCCCCCATTTAAATTCCGTGCATCACTGAAACAGGAGCTTTTTCTCATGCGTTTCACGCATTATTAAACAGTTGCCATTTGTTTTTACTTGGTGACTATTTGTTTTTTTTTTACTCTGTTTGACGATGTTGTTTTAAACGGATGTGTTAGGTACTTTGGAGCGTGTGCTCCCTGCCCCCAAAGTTCTTTGGGGCAGTATTGTAAAAATTAAATTAAATTAAATTAAATTAGAGTTTAGTGTTTCAAGAACAGCAATTCATGCCGCCATCTTTTAAGTCCATTTTCACTTTTTTCTCTTGAAAATACTTGTTCTCTCTGGGAAGTGATGATTATTCCCGATCCAAGAGAAATCGCAAATGAATTGCTTCGAAACCTTTGGCACAAAGCAGAAACGTGAAACTTTCTTTTGGATCTCGAGATGGAATTCATTTCAACATTCCTGGGAAAATACTGGAATAAATGGAAGTTCATTTTGGGCTGCGAAAAAGCCCACAATCAGAACGTCGTAGTGGGGTTGGGCCTTATTATGGCGACGGAATTTCTGTACTCTTTCATGTGTATTTAACACTTTACTATTGCCTCCGAATCTCAGATATCTTTTTGTGCACTCTTATGCATGAAATTAAGACGCCAGTGCGAAAATAACATAGAACTGTCAGATTTTGACCTCGGTGGGCGATCTTTAATTCCTGCAGCCGAAAGTTTGCTAAACTCTCACCGCCATTACACTTTCACGTAGGTTTTAGCTGTTTGGAGATGAACCTTCTAAATACAAATTTGAGAAATGCAGAGAACAAGTCAGTCCAAATATCATCTCTTCATGATTGAACTTCACACGCCAGACTTAATTGTGGATGCAGAATCTTGGCTCCAAGATTATTACTGCACTGATAATGTTATGCCCATGATAGTTAGTTGGTTTTGTCATGGTCTGTATGCAGAGAGGACCTGTGGAAGCTTTCAAGTGATTAGCTTATCTGATTAAGAGCCAGCCCATAGAAAACGTCAGCCTCTTCAAATACCTTGGTGTATATATTTCCAATGATTTATCCTGGAAAGATCACATCAACTTCACTTGTTCAAAAGCAAGTCGCACACTCTCATTCATTTGGAGAAACATGCGTTATTCCTCCCAAGAGGCCAAGTTAAAAGCTTATTTGTCCCTTGTTTTACCAATCCTTGAATATGCTGGAGCAGTCTGGGATCCTGCAAGTCAGGAGCTTATTTCCAAACTCCAGGTTGTGCAGAGAAGAGCGGCTCGTATGATAACAGGTTGCTACTCACGTGATGTCAGCGTAACCAAACTTTTGCATGATTTGAACCTTGATCCATTGGCAACTAGACGGAAGGTGCATAGGTTAAACCTGTTTTGCGACATTATTTCCAAGTCCCTTAACTTTAGTTTGCCGAACTGCTATTCTATCAAACCCAGTCAACGTCGAACAGACAATGGCCTTGCTGTTTCCGCTCCAATTTTTAAAACTAATGTGATCTTCAATTCATTTTTTCCTAAAACCATCAGGGACTGGAATGGTCTCCCCTCGACCTCAAAATTCATCTCCCGCGCTCGCATTTCCCTCGGCGTCGCACCTCTGACTTGAGTTTTTTCCGACCTTTTCTGCGAATGTTGATTAGTGTTTTGTTTGCTTTTTTTAATGCTTGACGAGGCCATAACTGGTCCTGATATCTCTGTGTGTGTTTGTGTCCTGTCACCAGGTCATTTGTGACAGTATTTGACGATAATAATAATAATAATAATAATTAGTGGCGAACCGGTAAGGGTCATCCTGGCAATTTGGATCCACATTCAGTCAGTTTGTATCCAAATCATTGGCGCAAACCTGTTTGGAACTCGAGTGGACAAACCTTAAAATTTAGAACTTATATGCTCCCCATAAAACTTAAAAGTTTGGAATTACGAGCAGTGTTTTCGCGTCTAGAAAGAGATTTTGCACTCAGGCGCTTTCCCAAATTTTCAACTCAAATTTTGACGCCCTTGCTCTGCAATGCCGCTTCAAAGAGAAGAGAAGACATCAAACTGACGTATTATGGACTGGTGCTTGGATTCCAATAGGGTACCCCATCGCCCTCGCCACGTTCTCCTCATTCAAAGCATGGTTTTGAAGTTGTCCCATGAAATTTTAATGAGCAAACTCGCCTGCAAAGCAGAACAAAAATGAAGTTGCAAGCGGGGTTGCGAAGTTGCCGTTCGTTTCAGTCGATGCAGCAGCCGCCAGTTCGACGAGGCAGAGAAACCGGGCGAATGGGGACACATTCTGCGACAGCTTCACTGCTAGAGCACATCTGACATATGGCATTCTATAAGGGACGAAAGTTGGGGTCGCAGGGGTCGCGTGGTTACTTGTCAGAGCTGAGCTCCAATGTTCTGAAGAGAGATAAAATTCAGCTATGACCGACTGCCATACGGGGTCCTCGAGAAATGACGAGCCAAAGAGATGTCAATTCAGGTCAGAATTTTAAATTCTGACCCCCATGCAATCTGATTCCCATGTGGACACAGAACATCGTGGATGCTTTCCGAGTCTAACAGGCGGATATGAAGCTGAAGGTTGACAAAAGGCAATAGGCTGACACCATTAAAATGAGATTGAGTGCGTCTCGAGCTATAAATATCTAGGGGTTGCCATATCGGAGAATTTGCAGTGGAGAAACCACATTGAAATCATCACTGTCAAAGCAAACGGAATTCTGGGCTTCGTCAGGCGCACGTTTTCCCATTGCACCACCAGAGCTAAATTATTGGCAGTAAAGTCACTTGTGAGGCCGATATTGGAATATGCGTGTCGTGCGTGGGATCCTCATTAGGTTGGGGATATACCCACTGCTGCTTGAAGCTGTCCAGTCCAGAGCCGCTCGTTTTATCTGCAATTCGTATGCTCGTACAACTAGCGTCACACAATTGAAGCAGAATATAGGACTCCCTCTTGTTGAGCATCGTCGAAAAGTCCACCGTTTATCTCTTTTCCATCTCCTTTATAATGGCAACCTTGGAAGCAAAATACCCGAGCTTTATTGCACGGTACCCGACAGATATTACAAATCTAATTCCAGTTGTTTATTGCGGCCTCAATGCAGAACAAATCCATATTTATGCTCCTATTTTCCACGGACAATTAAAGAGTGGAATATTCTTCCAGGCCCTATTGTCCGGTTGACCTGTCACGATACTTTCTTAAAGAACGTTGAACTGCATTTTGGAATATAATTATTGTGTTATCGTTGTTGTTATGATTATTGAACCACCAAACATTGTATTTGTGGTTATTAAAATTGATTGATTGATTGAAGTGGGTTGCTGCTTAAAAAAGAAAAAACGAAACGTCGAAACGTAAATCACGTCCCTTAAGTTGGCTACATACCAAACGTAGCTTCCTTCTGATTGTTACGTTTTACCGGGAGTTATACGTTCCCATGTGCTTTTAAATGTCGAAAACATTCTATGGCGCGGAACTTCTGGAAGAACCCGTACATGCTCTGAGCGCTGAATGAAAGTCTGAAAAAGCAGGAAAAGCACTGAGGGCGGTTTAAAACGCCGAATGCAAATATTTGCCTTTCGAAGCTTTTTGATCCAATTTTCAGCTCCACAGTCTACTGAATCTGTTTTGTTTCAACTGAAACGCGGGGTTGTCCTGAAGATGGCAATTGCTCGGCGAGGGGATGTGGTCCAAGAGAATGGCATAAGCACACATCACAAAAATTCTTCGTCCACTGCGCAGTTCATAATTGACTGAGCGCCATTTAGACAAAATGGCAACATGTGATGCAACACATCATGACATTCATGCAAGGCGTGAAACTGCATCAAGCCCTTTTGAAATTGGATGGCCCAAATTATATTCTTGCCGTTGCGGGATTCCTCCTATGTTCAATGACTTTTGGCGGACCTTGTACAGGGGTGGCGTCGAGTCGAAGCGAACTCACCGTTTGTCGCAGCTGAACTGCGCCTGCCATCATGCGCACCCGATGGTTGTGCAACATGTCCACAAGTACTTTCTCTCTCTCACATTCGAAGAGCAGTTTGGAAATATTAAAACTTCATGTACCTATTACTCGTTGACGAGAATTTGATTTTAATGAAAAGTGGCGATGGATTAACCTTTCCCATACAATATTTGGAGAAAATTGCGACTGTTCAGATGCCGCAGAAATAAAAGATCCCCTTTTAAAAACCGATACCAAAATCTGACATCTCCAGAAACCTTTGAAGAAATCTGGTGCTTCAATTTCTACCGCCTGCAAAAGAGTAAAAGGAGTGAAAGAGTTTGTTTCTGAGGTGATAGCCAAAAACGAAACACGAGAACTTCAATTCCGTCGTCACTGCTCTCTACTTCGATAACTGTGAGATCAGGAACACAAGAGAAAGAGAGATATACAAGGGATTTTCAAGGCAGTGCTGGTATTCACGATGAGTTCCCCATAGTCAAAGCATTTTCGACGAAAGGACAAGATGTGTTGGCCTGCGGGATAAAATGTGGATCGTGTGAAATTTCGCACCAGAAAACCCGTGGAAAACAGCACACACAAGCTTCACTGACTTCAAACGAAACGTTCATTGCATGCAATGTCTCAGGAATCGATTTATCGGAGAAAACGTTTGCCAATAAAAATTTACATGAGCAGATCTCTCATGCCTTTTGCCAGTTTGCCTTGGCCTCAGATGGCCTGAGTTGGTCCAACTCGCCTATCGCCTATAGTTGACCTCTGTTGATCACAGTTTGCCTCAACCGACCACAGCTAGCCTCATCTGACTTTATTTGGCCTCAGATTGCCAAAACAGACCTCAGTTGGCCTCACCTGACCTTATTTGGCCTCAGCTTGCCTCAACGAACCAGTTTGCGTCATATGACCATTATTTGGCCTCAGTTTGCCTCAACCTCAGTTGGCCTCATCTGACCTTGCTTGGCCTCAGTTTGCCTCAGCTGACCCAGTTGGCCTCATCTGACCTTGTTTGGCCTCAGTTTGCCTCAACCACAGTTGGCCTCATCTGACCTCATCTGGTCTCAGTTTGCCTCAACAGACCTCAGTTGGCATCACCTGACCTTATTTAGCCTCAGGATGACTCAACGGACCAGTTTGACTCATCTGACCCAGCCTCTTTGCTTCAGCTGACCCAGTTGGCCTCATCTGACCTTGTTGGTCTGAATTGACCTGGTTGCCCTCAGTTTTTCACCAGCCCGCATTGGTCCCAGTATTTCAATGTAACTCCCAATCGAAGAAATCGCGAAAGCGCAGATGGTCCCGAAATTCCACAAAAGCCATCCTGTTAGTCAAAGCAATGGGGGTGCATACTCGTATATGGTCAATTTACGGCCTCACGGAAAAGGAACACACCACTACATGGAACCTATCGCACAAACCTGTCATTTTATCGAACATCAAACACATGGGATCCAAACTCGTTGCATAAAATTAAACTTACGTATAGCGGCTTGCAAGAAATATTCTTGAGCGAGAGGCCTTGCAAATGGGCTGCAATTTCTTGCCCAGCCCCCCACAATAACTATGAATGCTGAAGAAATAAACCACTATACGAGTAAGTATATGTACGTTTTCCCTGCATTGCTATCGACTGGAGTGGTGCAGTCTCCTATACAGCTCAGTCTATAAGCGTGGAAGACATGCGGCATTCCGTCGAGTATCATTAATAATTCATCACCTGAAAATTGTCCCCCTCAGCATAGGCGCAGGTACTCCATTCTCTATACTCAGCAGTTGAAGAGTAATGAAATTATTGAGTATTATTCAGCCTACTTCCGTGTAGGTACATAGGTCTGTACATAGGTTGTACTTCACAGGTCTGTTCTAGGCTCTATTCTGAGCGCTGCATAAACTCGTGGAAAATGCTGGCCCATCTGAATACACTGAAGTCTAAAGGTGGTTGCCAGCTTTGCATAGGCAGAATTATTTTTCAACATTTCGTTCCATCAGTTTTGACCACAATGTCAAAAGAAGCATGATGCCAAATTATCGGTTTTGGAAGACCTGAACTGCGTTGAAAAGGAAGAAGGTAATCTTGTGATCATTTGAGAATCTGTTTTTCTTTGATGAATAATCCGAGCGAAGATTGTTGAGCTTGGCAATGTCTTAATAAACAGAGATTGTAAACACTTTTCCCAGGTATCCATCTCCGTTAGTGTGTCCATGTGTTAAGTTCTCTACCCCCAACATGATTGACTGCCAAGTCTTCTGCCCCCTAGAAACGTCTGACTTCCAGATCTTTTGCCCAAAAATGTGTCTTTACCTTCAAGTCGTGTGTGTCCAACGACTGCCAAGTCATCTGAACCCAAAATGTGACTGACTCCCCTGCTATCAAAAATTGTATCTATACGAGTCTGACTGTCAAGTCTTCTACCACCGAAATGTGTATGAATGTAAACAAATTGTCCCGAAAATGCGTCTGACTCAAGCCTTCTGTCCAGAAATGTGTATGACTCAAGTCTTCTATCCCCAAAGATCTGTCCGACTGTCAAGTCTTCTGCCCCAAATGTGTATGAGTGTCAAGTCTTCTGCCTCAAAATCTGCATGGTTTTCGATCATTTTGCCACAAAAATGTGTATGACGGCCAAGTCTTGCTTGCCCCAAAATGTCTCCGTCTCCCAAAATCTGCATGACTGTCAAGTCTTCTGTCCCAAATGTGTATGAGTGTCAAGTCTTCTGCCTCTAAAATCTGTATGGTTTTCGATCATTTTGCCACAAAAATGTGTATGACGGCCAAGTCTTGCTTGCCCCAAAATGTCTCCGTCTCCCAAAATCTGCATGACTGTCAAGTCTTCTGCCCCAAATGTGTATGAGTGTCAAGTCTTCTGCCTCTAAAATCTGTATGGCTTTCAATCATTTTGCCACAAAAATGTGTATGACGGCCAAGTCTTGCTTGCCCCAAAATGTCTCCGTCTCCCAAAATCTGCATGACTGTCAAGTCTTCTGCCCCAAATGTGTATGAGTGTCAAGTCTTCTGCCTCTAAAATCTGTATGGTTTTCGATCATTTTGCCACAAAAATGTGTATGACGGCCAAGTCTTGCTTGCCCCAAAATGTCTCCGTCTCCCAAAATCTGCGCATGACTGTCAAGTCTTCTGCCCCAAATGTGTATGAGTGTCAAGTCTTCTGCCTCTAAAATCTGTATGGTTTTCAATCATTTTGCCACAAAAATGTGTATGACGGCCAAGTCTTGCTTGCCCCAAAATGTCTCCGTCTCCCAAAATCTGCATGACTGTCAAGTCTTCTGCCCCAAATGTGTATGAGTGTCAAGTCTTCTGCCTCTAAAATCTGTATGGTTTTCGATCATTTTGACACAAAAATGTGTATGACGGCCAAGTCCTGCATGACTGTCAAGTCTTCTGCCCCAAATTGCGCGTTACTGTCAAGTTTTCTGCCTATTTCAAGCCTTATGCCTTTCAAGCCATTTGACTTTGAAAAGGCACTGACTGACTTTCAAGCCTTTTGCCACAAAAATGTGCATCTGTGACGGCCAAGTCTTTTTCCCCAAAATGTCTTGTCCCCAAAATGTCTTGTCCCCAAAATGTGTATGACAGTCTAGGTGGTCACTTGGCACTCACTGAGATTGTTGTCATTGCAGTTGACGATGTTTTCAGGCGTGGAAGCTCAATTTCAGCTGCTCTGGAAAACAAATTAGCGATACCTGATACTGTTCCTCAGAACTATTGAAGTTCCCCGCCCCAACAAGCTCAGACGGTTCCAGGAAAGCTTCATTCGAAAGTTCACGGCACGCCCCATTGGCATCTTGTGGCAGCGAGGTTTCGCCACGAAAACGGAACAATCCTCTTTGCCAATTCGCTTCTGTTCGACTTTCGAAAATGTTTATAAATCCTGATACAATGATTGAACCATAATCACCATTTTGGTCTTAATCGTCACTATATGATTGGGAGCTTTTCGGCATTTGCTTCCCTTCCTTCCATTTTACAGACCAATCTTGAAACTGATGAGGAACCTGCCATTCCGTATAAAGCACTCTCTCTAGGCGAACGCTCTTCCACATGAAGGGAGAGTATAAACCTAGAGCTGATCACACTCCCTTGTTGGTCAGAACTACGTGTATATCGTCCGTAAATTTCCAGCAAATTAATTGAGATTCATTCCTACTAAATTCAGAAGAAGGAACTCTCACAAAGGTCAAAATCTTTGCGGCCATAATTGAGGGAAATAATTCCGCTAAACTAGATGTTTTTTGAACATCTTTTTTAAAACGGGTTACGAGGATGAAAGCGATCTGTTCGGAACATTTTTGGAACACGTATAATGTGTTCTTGGAACGCTATTTTGCCGTTGCAGAATTGAAACACGGAACTGTGACTTATTGAGCAGCATTTAACCTACCAAATCGCATGATGTGTTCCGAATCTGGACGTGTTCCAAACGGGGATCTCGGATTTAGAATGTAGACATCAGGGAAATTTTAGTAAGCAGCAGGCCTCATCGGTTGCGGCATATTCCACAAGCCCCGATGAGAGAACGCCCTCAAGAACGCGCAGTCCACAACAGGTTACTCTAAATACATGGCTGATAGCATATAAGGTGACAATATCAGGTGATAACATGATAGCAAAAGGAGAGAAACAAAATGTGATAACATAGGTTGACAACCTTGAGGTGATGACACTGTGATGACACATAAGTTGATACGAAAAGTGATAGCAAAATGTGATAACATAAGTTGACAACTCCATGTGATAACATTGGGTGATAACAAAAGTTGATAACTTAATCGAAAACATAACATGTTTAGTTTAGTGAGTGACATGTGAGTTTATAACAGAAGATGATAACATGATTGGAATATGACAACATAACATGATAAAATTATGTGATAACATGAGTTGATGTCGACATAGGGCCATAACACAAGATGATAACAAAATTTTACCTCATATAAACTGACAACGAAAGGTGATAACATCAGGCCATAACATGGGTTGATAACATGAGATGAAAACATAAGTTGTTACGGCACAAAAGTTGATAACATCACTTGATATTCGAACATGAGGTGGAAACCTGGTGTGAACGTGCCGTGCAAACGACCCAAACTGCGAAATGCAATGCCACGCCGAGATAATTGCCCTGCGTGTTGGACGTGTGGATCGGCACAATCTCAGCTTTTCATCAGCAGGTGCCCCTAACTAATCCACGACATATGCAACACGCAGATAATGTTATTGCACGGTTTGCAGCGCTGTTTGTTACTCAGGGGCACCGTCGACATCAACAAAAGTGCGTTTTGTTTTGGAACTCACCCGTGGGTTGTACGTGACGTTGGACTTCAGCTTCTTTCCTGGAAACGGACACTGTGCGTTCGTTGCTGCTGTTTACATCCCGAATTTGATCGTTACTGCCGGAACGGGGGCCGAGATATTCAACCATTTAAAGGGGTCCACCTCCTTCAAATGGGGCGAATATCTCGGCCCCGTTCCTGCAGTATAACGATCAAATTCTGGCAGTAAACAGCAGTAACGTAGCATTAACGAACCCCATAGTGTCTGTTTCAGGGGGTAGTACTGAGGGCTAACTTCACCACCTGCTCGCATCTCCACGTATTTGGCGTGGCAGTGCAATGCAACACTGGCCACGAAAATTATTCGAACGCTGAAGTTCTCTTGTTTATTTGCGGGAACCATAACAATTCTGAATATGAGAAAATGGCATTGCTGAACACTTTCTTGGCTTGAAACGGGTTCTTTCACATTGATGCGTTTTGTCAGCTCTCACCGGGTATCGAAATGATCTCAATGCGCCCAAAACTAGAACAAAATTGGAGTTTTCTCAGTGAAATTCTGGTACACAGAGAGCACCTGACAACGTCACTGCAAAATGCCGGACTTTTCCCATTATGCGACGGGGCTATTTGGAATTTTCAGGTTTCAGTGGTAAAAAAGGAACTCGTTCAAAATGTGACAGGTTTCAGTTCCTGAAGTCATTCTTGCGCCAGCATCGCAACGCATAGGTCTGGTGAGCAGGACACATGTGGCTCCGGCTGAAATTGAGCTGAAAAAACGCGCCAATAGTTTTTGCAAATAGATCTTTTGATCGCCTACTCCAAACTTTGATTCGTGAGCCTTTCTAGGCCCATATTGCCCTACCAGCATATTCGTGTGTAGTGTGTAGTTTTGAGGTCCATTTTGCTCACCCAATAGATTCGCGTGCATTCAGAGGCCCATTTTGCCCGACCTACTGCCTTTCCAAATCAGCATGTTTGGCATGCTTCATGTTCTCGTAAAAAAACCACCTTTTTTGGAGTAGAACAATTCGGAAACTTCTCCTGATGACCCGTTATTCACGGTTGAGAAACGACAGAAAACCCTTGCAGAAGTTATGAGAAAAGGAAACTGAAATTGAAGTTATGAGAAAAGGAAGTTATGAGAAAAGGAAACTGAATTTGCAGAACAGAAGTTATGAGAAATTCATGACAGAATTTATATAATAACAGAAGTTATGTAATTCACAACAGAAATTCACAACAGAAAGTTATCAAATTGCAGAACAGAAGTATTGAGAAAAGAGAACCGAAATTGCACAAAGAGAAAGGATATGTCCTGCATCATTCTCGCAGCGAAGGCAAAACGTAGAGTGGGGCGGGACTGGAAGATGGAGAACGGAGTCTCTGATATGAGGGGGGCCGTCGTCCCATTTCAAGCTGATCGAGAAAGGAATAGACAAGAAAGAATTTCCGCATAAAAAACATTCCAAAATGTGTTGCTCTGTTTACCTTTTGACATTCTGACATATTCACATCAGTTGCAGCAATCGGCAAACGCAACAATTTGCTGATGATGTCCGGGCCCATATTATATTCTCCACCCTAATAACATATCGGTCTTTTTTCGGTGGGTGGGTGGTTATGGGGTGAGACAGGGCAAGGAATCGCGTTGACTATGGTGGCAAGTTCGGCGATCCGCCCACAAGTTTGAAGGCGGCAGAGGTGCGTGCCTGCACACAGTTTTACGGATACCAAAACGTTTGCGTCAAAATGTTCATTTCCAATTTTCGCTTCGATTCTAATGTGTGTCTTCATTGCGCGCAGCATATGTCCGAAACACATCGTGCAATCAGCAGGAATAAATGACGGAGAGAGAGATAGAGAGAAAGAGATACAGGGAGGGAGGGATGGAGGGAGAGGGATAGAGAAAGCGAGAGATAGATAGATAGATAGAGATGAGAGAGGGTGAGAGAGAGGGAGAGGTGTGAAAATGGGGAGAGAGAGTAAGAAAGGTAGGGAGGGAGGGAGGTGAGATTGGCGAGAGAGGGGGAGAGCGAGAGAGGAGGAGAGCGAGAGAGGGGGAGAGCGAGTGAGGTAGAGAAAAGACGATGGCGTTGTCAACTGCTAAGAATACAACAAAAACATGAAGGAATTTTCATTTAGTTCCTCGAGAATTAGGCTGAAACTTCAAAGGAACTCTGAAGCCTGTGTGGC
>JASGXE010008059.1:0-17949 GCA_030068105.1 Sinentomon sp. SZTP_YWyxl
CTACTTTCAAATAATCCGGAGGAAAAAAATTGTTAGACTGCAGCTCACGATTTGCAATGTAGGTATTAACTCCTCTTGGTTCAAAGGTATCCGAGGCAACAACAAAATTGTTCGAGTGCCGTTTGTGAGTTGCTGGATTCATTTCCACACTTCTTGTGCCAAATTGTTCCGCAGCAAAATAATGTCCGAGTGCCATTGATGAGTTGCAAGTTAATTTTCACTTGTATAAACATCCGGAACAAAACAAAGAAATTGTTCGAGTGCCGATAAAGAGTGCCATGCAGGTTTGCACTTTTCTTGATTCAAAATGACAGGAACAAAACAGTGATCGCCTGCGGTCCATCTGTTCCAGACAGGCATTAACTACCGGTATTTCGTATTGGCATAAACTATGCAAATCTATTTACCATTTCTTACCATTATCAATGTTTGGTGTTAGATTATAAAATGGTCTCTTCAACGGATTATCGTTGTCTGGAGTCACAACTGATGCGAAAGGGAGAATAAATAGAATGGGATAAATTGTATAAACATCATTCTTGCATGATGATTTGACACATCTTGAGCGAAAGAGCGTCGGTAATTCCGTGGAGATAATAACTTCGAAACGACTTTGCTGGAACATTTAAAAAAGCTGATCGTCATTTTTATCCGATGGTTACAACATGATTCTCTTCGAGAAATAATCGTTAAACGATACTTCTTAGTGCGAAATTCCAATTTTTCTATCCCAGAAGAAATAGTTTGGTGATGTGGGGCTGTAACAACTTCTGTTGTGTCCACTTCTCCAGTCTTCGTATCATATTGACGGCCTTTGTGGTTAATTCCTGTTGGCAGTTTGTCAACAATGACAAACGACATTTAAAATAATCAAACTTTAAAAAGAAAATTCGAAGGAAAGGAATTTTTCGATCCTATGAATATTCCCCAGATATGTAAGAGAAGAAGTACAGAAACACTCTCAAATGTAAATTACAGTACAGAAAACCAATACTTACCTGCGAAATAGTCGTCATTTTTTTCTGCAGTATCCATTTGGGTGATGATTGTCGGATTGTTACCTGAAATTTACGCAAAAGTCCAGAAAAGGGAATTAACGGAGTACAACGGCTGAATTCAGTTTCGCTTTGAAGGAATTATTTGAACTTTTAGAAAAGAACACTTTTGTGCCAAATTTCATTTAAGTTTTAGAGACGATGACATTTCATTTAGGCAAGATAAGCGATATCTTTAAAATCTAACAGAGGAGGCAATACTCCTCATTCCACTTGAAGATATGAGATAAGAATGCTCCCAAGTGTGCTAAGAGTGAATTCAGAATTCTTTCAACAATGAAAACTCGGTCGAAAACTTCATTCTCGGCATAGAAATTAAAGTTTTCCTGTGTATGTAAATGGAAAAGTGTGAAGCATTCTCAGCTCATATCTTCAAGTGTAGTGAGCTCTAGGTCAGTAAGACAACATTTTAGGCAAACGATAAGTCGCCGCAAAAACTCGTGGGATGCCAATAACGTGACGGTAAGTCGAAATCAGGCGTTAACGTTTTTTCTTCTGTGCTGAAAAAACAGTGCATGACAAAAGTTGAGAAAGGTTTCTCCCAGCCAAGAGAGGTGAACCACGTCCACATTTTTCCTTCAACCATCCAAGTTTTTCATATTTAATTTTCATTTTGGTTGCTTGCAAAATTTCTAAAGGTAGTATCGTTTTCCTTCATGCTCTTACTCGAAAAAACGTCTCTTAATTAGCTATATTTCTGGAAAATATCCGCGAGCTTTTCACGACCATGATTAGGGAAGGGAATTGTACTAACCATTCTCTACCTTTATGAAAAAATGAAATTAATGAAACCAGGTTCGAAGCAGAAAAACTGTCCAGAAGATAAAACAGCGATCGAGGCGAGAAACCTGACGTGTAATTGTTATGTTAAGTGAAAAAAAAACTTATTTCTCGATTGGTTAATGGGGCATGGTTCAGCTAGGCTTTTAAATAATGGGGGATGCTGAAGGGGCAAGTAAAAAAAGAATGAAGCACGTGCATGAGAAGAACGGAAAATCCGTCACCGGAATCTCAATGCCAACTCTTCCAACATGTGTTGATCGCATGCTACTTCTTCATTCGGGATGGAAGGACCGCCGTAAATATCAACGGGCACAGCATAATATGACCCAGAATCTGAGAGGTATCAACTAGAATGACCATTGAAGTTCTCGAGATTTACAAAGATTTCTGTGCGCATGTCATAAAATGTTCAAACAACATCAATGTTTGGTGATATCTTGCGAGATTCTGACTTCCTGGTATTAAGCCAATTCAAATAATGGTCAGACTGGAAGAAATTATTCCATTGGTTGTCTTCACAATGCCAACGAGTGTGTTGAATAATGAGGATTGACTCATCTTCCTTAGATTCCACGAATTGCATTTACGTGTACGTTAAACTTTTAGAATGTGGTGGATACGGGTATTGTGATATACGAAAAAAGTAAAAAAAATAAACAGTGAGATTTGCATTGCAGAGAGAATGCTGTTCTGAAGCGCACTCCGAGCTTCTGAAATTAGAAACTTCCTATCAGAAATCTCGTAAACCTTGAAAACTACAACACTTGAAGATTGCTCTGCTTAAGAATGAGTTGAAAAATTTTCAAGAACCTCGGTAGAAGTGGCTAATAAAAATGAAAATGAAATAAAATAGAATTAAATTCGCCTTTCAGTTGTTTTTAATGCGTTATTCTTAATGTGTTATTCAATAATAAATCAACTGATTCTTGAGGTTAATTTCATGGGATTCGGTTATTCTGAGGCCAAACCCTTCAGTTTGGCTGATGTTATAGTCAAATTATGCAATCAAAATGAGGACTAATATCTCTGGTGATTTTGGAGTCACCTTGCTTTCTCAATAGTCACTGCTTGTTGCGTGAGGAGATGTTTACGAGAAACCAAATATACAGCATAAGGAAGAATATAAAACAGTTGGTTATTTCTGGGGGGAATATTGGTTCCCAACTGCAAAACAGATGTTTCAATATCGATTTGGCTGATTGAGCGTATCTCATTATTGCTCGTTGTGGCAAAATCTATGTGATGTTTTTCTCAGTTTCGAAATTGGCTCCTGAAAAGTCAAGCGGCTTCAAAGGCCAATCATTAGAGACAGTGATTATGTTGGTTAATGTGTCGATACACGGGCAATTTTATTCAGAAATTAACACAACCATTTTGCACTGTAATGATTCAGTGGTCTTGTCCCAAAATTCGCATTCTGCTCGAGAGCTTCTGAAGAAAGCACCATTGGGGAGCCGAAAACAGGTATATTGGGAGGCATTTTTCAGCTCTGAAATGTACAGAAGGGAATAAAAAACAAACTGAAATATTCCGATTGACCTTGGTTTTCGATAGAATCCGATTCACTTCTTGGGATCCCAGATATATTGTAGTTCACATTCAGCAAATTATCCAGGCCTAGAAATAATGAAATCCGGGTAAAAGATATTTTGGTTGAAATTTTGATAACAACATCATTGAATTTGATGGATACCTATACGGCCAAGGAACAAATTCAATTTGAGAAGAAAAGTCTGCAGAATTCGAAAACATAATTACGGTGGGTGTTCAGGCACAGCCGCACGGGAATTTCGTTTGACAAAAAGGCTTCATCGGGGTCGTCAGTTGACCTCTGCTCGGCGTTCCTTGTCAGAGAAGTCGCTCCCAGCCAGCAGTTAATCGGACCATTTTTATTGCGGCAATCAGAAAGAGTGCCTGTATTTCAATAGTTTTTTTTCCTTTTGATACCTCATCTATTGGCATCAATTTGATGCCAATAGATGAGGATTCAAAAGGAAAAAAAACTATTGAAATACAGGTTAACGGGCTAAGGCAGTTTTGTGGTCGCGAATGTGTCGCAGCCACTCGTTAAGTTTAGATGCCTTTACTAGC
The DNA here is from genome assembly GCA_030068105.1 of Sinentomon sp. SZTP_YWyxl. Classification (NCBI taxonomy): domain Eukaryota; kingdom Metazoa; phylum Arthropoda; class Protura; order Sinentomata; family Sinentomidae; genus Sinentomon; species Sinentomon sp. SZTP_YWyxl. The sequence continues at coordinate 3,930 of JASGXE010008059.1, forward strand.
GCTGTTTTGCTATGCTCTTCTCTTGTCTAATCCTATGACATACAATCTTGCCTATACAGGCAAGATACAATTCACTTACATGTAGGTGCCTATAGACACTTACAATCTTACAATCACGTACAATCTCGAAGAGAAGAGACATGGAAAGGGTTAAGCCATTCGCAGTGACGGTCTTACAATTATTGATAGAAGTGATAGCGGATATTTTGAAAACCTAACGAGAAAGTTCGCTGCGCAACAGTTCCTTCGCAAAACTATCGGTATAAATTTACATGTGTCATTAGATTTCCGCATCCCTGCGTTATTTTTAGTTCGCATCATCTTGCGTATGACTACCCATGAAAAAAACACATGGGGAAGAGGTCACACGCATCGATGCCTCTTCAGGTGAGAGAATATTGGTTGAGCGATGTTTTGGTTTTTCATCTCCCTTAAAGAATTGCTCTCCGAAACGGTGTTTAAATTGATAAATGTACATCATTTGTTTGGCTGAAAGTATTCCGTCTTTGTATCCCTTTTTCACTACAAAGTTGGAACTTTGCAGTGAAAGTTTCACTACAAAGATGGCCGTCTTTCGTCTGCGAATGGCAGGACTAACAACTAAGCCAAAAATTTCTATTTTCTGTGATAACATAACAATACGACAGAAAGATAGCTTAAATCAATATTTTTGCCGAAGATCAGTTAAGCTCAAATCAATAATGCAAAGTGTTTTAAGAATTCTTGCCTAGAAATTAGGATAACACAAGATGTGCGCAATTTAATGAACATTTCTTGCTACACTACTTTGTTCCATCAAATAAGAGAGTGTGGCTTTATAATGTAACTAGCGGATCGCCGGGAATTTTCGAACAAAAATTGACATCCCTTTTATTTTATTTTATTTTTTATTTTTTTTATTTTTTAGAGATTAATCTGAAAAAAGATAATAAAAGCAAAATTATTTTTTATTTTCTTCTTGTTGAGAAAAAATTTGGAGATAATTTTCAACCACGGTTGAATGCTCGGATCTAACAATACGCGTGATTTCGCCTCCCATGAATTTGAACAAAAAAATCAGATGACTCGAAATATTCCCCAACACACTAAACTATCTGACTTAAAATTGATATTATGTTCTCCACAGGGCAACTCCACACAATTACATACATTTGTTCTTTTACACACGATCAGAAAACGCGATTGTTTTATGAATGAATATTAGAACAACTAACCATTGATGGGTATCACAAAGCGTTCGCGATTACTGAATGGCATTGTCTCTTCCTTAGACGCTAATATACAAAATGCAAATTAAGTAGTTATCATTCCTTGATGCATTCAATGACATGCAATCATTTTCAGGCTTTCCAAATGCGACACCCATTTACTACTTTTCTTAATCGGACTATGTGTGTTTTCATCAACAGGTTTCGTTTTCTTCGCAGCTCTAAAAAAGCACTGTAAACTCTCAAGGTTAATAGAATAATATTTAAATCTTAATAGAATTGTAATTGAATTATTGGTAAACTCTTGTTAACAGAGCTCTGAACCGCCTCTCTTTAACAGAGCCCTAAAAAACACAAACTTCCAGTGGATTCCTTTTTATAAACATCACTAGATTACTCCGAATTCTGTTGCGCTTCTGCATTTCGTCAATTGGATGTTGCCACTCCACAAGATAGTTCATAAACAGGTGATAATTTCCAAACAAAAGGCATGGCTAGCTCACCTGTAACGTTTCTGCGTGATATGTAAATTGGCCTTTCCCTTTATTGTTTTGTGTAATGCTTTTGTGAACACACCATCCGCGTTTGCATCATGATGACTCATAGCGTAATAATTTCACTTGTATTAATATATTACTGCATACGTGCTCACGACTAATCTGAGGACATTCGGAATAAATGGCTATATTAGCCCCAAATATTATGACGTTCGTGACGGCATGAAACTGCATTACGATCTGTTGAAACTGGAAGGCCAGCGTGTTAACCTGTTATTATAATTGTTCATAATTATGAAGGAGTTATTACGGTGGGATATCTCCATAAATTTGTGTTCTCGCAAACCTGAAATACATTTTTTTTTGTGATGCAGCTTGTGCAATAGCGGCTAACGGCCTAAGTAATTCAACGCCGCAATGAGATATTGAAATGGATATTCCATTCACGGTTGCATTTTCAAACATAATTGATTCCAGTTTACCGTGAAAATCGGTAGATATCTTTCTTACCTGATGGATTCTCCGTCTCACGATTGCAATCGGGCATATTTTCCGCGAATATCACAAGAGTTCAATGACCGGATTTTTGTGACGTTGCATTCGAAATAGGGCAACATGCAAAAAAGGCTCTGATATTTCAGTTCTTCTTCTTTAATTGCATAGCCATGTGTCACGAACGAGAATGACGACGTATTCTCCGGGTTATCAGCTCCGGGGCTTTGCATTTTTTTAAAATGATTTTTTATCATTTAATTAATTTTTAATAAATAATTATTTTGAGTTTTCACTTCCGGGGCATATACTGCCCCCACGAGCATAAAAATAGGAGAAGAAAGTGTAAACTTATGTTATGACGATAACGGGAAGCTTTAATTACCCATGTTACTTCAAAGAAAATTTCCAGATGAACAAGTTGTGAAATTTTGAGCTCTCTTTAACTTGTTACTGAGGAATTTAAAAATGATCGTTTACAGAACTCTGGCGGTGTTCTTGAAACGCTTGAACAAATCTATTGCTCAATTATGCGTAGTCGCTGCTACATCGATACGCTGTGATAACTGTGTAAATTTCGTGGTACGTTGGGCAAGAAACTCGCATGGGTTTTCAACGGTGGTATTTTGACTTTTGACGCTGGCATTTGTACAACCTCTGTTTGCACAGCTCTGAATTCTGGTAATGCAATTCTGGCATACTTTAAACCCAATTTCCCTGGACTGAATGATGCGTTCAGTCTGCTTCAGTCTGTGCATTTTCTGATCGCGGTGTATGAATTACGCACTGTTTTAGCGCAGTTTTTCGCATTGTAAACTGGACGAACGTTACGTGTGTATTCCAGTGAAATCACAACTTCCTCAATGGTTGAAGGACCCAGTTTAATTTTCGTCGGCGGATTTGTGACCCGTGAGCCCCCATCAACTAATCTAAAAACAATTCCAACCATATTTTGTCGAACTAGGGCTTAACTGATTAAAATAGTCTGAGATCAATGTTCAATCTGAAATACGTTGCCATGCTTATGCCTTGACAATCCTGATTATGATCTATGTGTCTGTTAGTGATTGAATTGAGATGGCTTTTTTCAGCCGGAAACCATAATCCTCTAGGCGATTTATACTCCATGGGAAAACCGACGAAAGGAATCATCTACATGAAAGAGCTACAAATTTCCTCTTTTTATTAGCTCGTTTAGAGAATTTCTGATCACGATCTCTGACAATGTTGACCATTGAGCATATAGCCAGTGTCATTTTCACTTTTCTGGTTGACTTTTAGCATCACACAACGATATCCAAGTGCCGCCATAACAACATACGCGTATGCCTAATTTTCTTCACTTTCTCCACTTACTGCATTTTCTAAGTCCCGCAGCTACTGCAGAGTATTCGAATCAAGTTTGAAAGTGTAACGCGCGTACACGAAACCATAATTCAATATTATTTACCAAGTATAGGAGCAATATCTTCCCTGAAGAATGTTCTGGTCGAGTCTTGATAAAACATATCCCAAAGAACTCTATTTGTTGAACTGGATAGTGAACTAATTTCGATGCATCTCTTTCTCTTTGGATAAACGCACTTCGTAATAAACTCTGAAATGGCCAGTTGTCTTGCAATATTCAGTGTCGTTATTAATTCTGGGTCGCTGATTTTGGCCATGGCCTTATCAAGATCAGACGACCAGACCCATTTCCCTTCCGCGGAATCTATTCCATTCCATACATTGAATTTGTTGTAATTCATTGCCCTTTCACTGTTGAATAACTTCAGCAGTACGCAAAACTCTCGAGGGCGATCGTTTTCGTATGCGATGGGAGCAAATTTTCTGCACTCGAACATGCCGAAAACTGGATCAGATATTCCATGCACGATGCACATGATGGCAAAAAGAAGCTGGGTATTTTGGGATTTTCGCTCACGTGAAGCCATCACCGATTTCTGAAAATATGGAAAAAGATGTGTAGTCCATTAAAAGGAGGAAGATTCATGATGATTTCAAGTCTATTGTTTGGGTCAATCGTTAAGGATGGAGGCTGATACGCCAGTTAGAATTTTGGTCATTTAAGAATAGATTCAAGCGCAGATTTTGACCGCATGCAAGACAGAGAAAACTTGACACAATCGTTGTGGGTCTATTCAGAGATAAGTGACACTACTGTAGTTCTGGGAAATTTTTATTTACTGGCCTCCTCGAAAAATCCCTCTGACACCCATGTCTTCTGTCGCTCTTTACGATTTTAAAGTTGGTTGAGACTGCAATATTTATGAAATCGAAATTTTTGAAAACAGAGCTGATTTACGAGAGTAAAATGAGTTTTCTGTTCATCAAAAAGCGGAGGTTTTTAAATAGTTAGGAATGGGAAAAGATAGGTGTTTCCTGCTATCAAAGCCCCTCATGATTTCAGTCCACCAATCAATAATTATAACTAGGGTCACCTGGTGTAGCGGAAGGTTGAGTGAACCTGCATTTGCCCTGAAATAGTGGTTGCAATTGCCCATTTTCCCCGGTAACAATTTAAATCGTCCCTATGACTCTATTTCATTGATAAAATAGATAGTGCACTTTCCCTACGAATATTTTCTTGTAAGAGAACAGGGTTTTTGGAATGTTAACAGCAAAAACGGGACTGTTGGCTGACGCTTGCAAGCATGAAATTCTATAGATGCGTTCCCTGTTGAGACGATTATGCAAGGGTCATCAGCATGTGACAGCTGAGACGAAAATTTCCGTGTCATTTTACTTTAAGCATCTGTTCGGGGCAATGGATCCCCGTGACCAAGTGGATGCAAAGAAAATAAAGCCTGGATTAAAATTTGCTACAAACGCCGGTTATATCCTCTACATCGCAACTACAATAATTTCAATCATATCTGCACGAATTGCAGGCATAATTGAAAGCTTTTTAGAACACTTGACTCTTTTGTGAGACTCCATTTCGAATTTTTGACTATTTCGCCACATTGTGTTTCTCAATCCGTGGTCTTGAGTGAAGTTAACTTGGACCCATCTGGGAGGTGTTCGGCGAGTCTAAAACTGCACAATTCGTTTGGAGAGTTACAACAAGAACATGGAAATTGACTTTGCATTTCTTTCGGAAAAGTTCAAAAAAAGAAAATGATCGGTATTTTGTTATTGTAACTGTGCGCGGCGAAGGGTTTGACAATAATTAAAGGATACCATTTCGCGTGATGTCTGTTATATTGCCGACACTAACAACTCAAACGTTTATTGCTATTTTTCTCAGGTTGTAATTATTTTATATTGCTTTCTTTTGCATCACAAAAACGAAAGTTATTGTTTCCATTGAGAGCCACTCCAAAACGGACTCTATGCCGTAGCGCCGCACACATTTATGTCGTTGAAATTGTTCCTACTCGGCTTTGGTAGAGGTTTTAGGAGAACAAGCTTTTGCACGATTTGTCGAAATAACAGTTTAGAAGCCATTGAAGTTTGGACGATACTCGCATTGTCTGTTATTTGGAAAAGTCTATGGATGTGGACATCATTCCTACTTTGAAAACGAGTCGTGTATGAGCGACGAGGTTTGAAATTTGGCTTGAATATGGGCATGCATTTTATTATGTTACCCCGCAGATGGGATCAGCTGCACTCAATCAGTTGTGCCGGCTAACTCTAAGAGTTAAGGTAAGGCGAACTCGTAAGATATCTGCATGTTAGAATGTTCAATTTCAGCAACATCTTACTCATTCAACAATCTCATCAGCGCTAGCGCAATGAAGGAAACCAAATAGACGAGTTCAATCAACAGATTCACAAACGCTATCAAATCCACACGAAGAGAGAGCACGGAAAATTGAGCTATGGCTAAATTTTTGGGGCTCTGAAGCAAGTAACAGGGCCAAAACCACAAACTTGTTCATCACCAAAGTGGGAGAATCCATGCAGCAGGAAATCAGAACACGACGTAACCTTGAGCGACGTAACTTGAGGAGCCATAGGCCACAAGACTTTCACAGATATTTAAAATGAAATAAAATATGAAATAAAATGAAAAATGTAAAAATACAAATATAAATAAAACAAAAATGTAAGAAATGCATGTCCATTACATATTCAAACATCCATGTAATTCCATCAAATGTAAATATAATGATTATGTTCGCGCACAATATTGCATAGTAATTCTGAGGAGGTATTCCGTATCATTGCAAAGACGACTCTAACGGTGAAAGTCATCTAGATCAGTCACGGAAAAAGTGATTCATGTATACCATCGCTTTTGAACATACGGTGGTATGTTTTTCACCTACATTAATAGACGCTCTCTTAAGCCGCTATAGTTTTTTGCAAATGGTGTCTCAGCTATACCCAATCAATTTAAGATTCTGTTCCTGATTTTCGTCTGTGTTTGTTTTTCTCTTTTCCAATGGGAATATTTACTACTGGCAGCAGGTCGGGGCTTCACCTCATTCATATCTGCCTGGCGAGTCTTTTGAACCAAAAAAAAAAACGTTTCTCAACCGTTGGATCGGATGACGTGGCTCCTTTGAAATGCCCGTAAGACACTTGACCACGATAGATTGTTTCATGTGGGGTTACATCCAGGAGCAGTTTTATGCACCCAAGCCCAGCAATCTCTTCGAGCTTCAGTAAAGGATAGAGGTGGAAATTCATCCATTAGAAAACCAATTATGTCAGAAGGTATGCCGCAGTACGGCGACTCACCTGCAAGACTGCATCGCGGATAGCAACCAATTTGAACGCTTGCGCGAATAGCGCCGCCGCCACAAACACCCAAAACACCTTCCCCATTCCAGACGACACTACCATCAGTTGTTGTTTGCAACAATTAAAATCGATTTCACACAAACAATCGAGTCGTTTAATCAATGCACATAAACTGACCGGGTATAGCTGGGACACCCTGTATTTTTACGAACTTTTTATATTTTTCCGGTCATTTGTTGCTTCAAATAGGTCTTCAAACAGGTCTTTTCTTGTGTAAAATGTTCCAGTTACAATTCCAATAACAATCTTGTTAGGTGAATGTCTATCTTGATGTTTTGCCTATGTATATGAGCGGATATTCCCTGCATTCGCATTGCCATTTCCAACACCTGAACCAGATCCAGATTTTCCTCAAGAATAAAAATAAAAATTACATTTTTCATGCGGTCTCTTGCAGCCAATTTCCATGTTAATTGGGCACAGTTTTTTTTTTCCAATCCACTTCCGCGGACGGCAGCATCGCAACAGCCTATCCAGTCGTCTGAATTTGTGACGTCATCAATTTTGGCATTTTTGCATTGCCACCGCTTTTTGCCATTTGGCGTGTTTGCCACCGCTTACCAACTCTTTCTAGGGTCACAATAGGGTTAGGTTAGGTCAGGTTAGGTTAGGTTAGGTCAGGTTAGGTTCGGTTTAGTTAGGTTTTGAAATTTAGATGTTGAAATTGGCTGGAATTCCCAACAGCCAATCAGAGACGCACTTGCGGAAGTGGATTGGGGAAAAAATGTGCGTTTATTGGCAGTGTTTTATTGTTTTGTCTTTTGCAGATGGGAATGCGTCGTCTGCTAAGATAAAATGTTATTTTTATCCGTAAACCGAAAACACAAGCCCTGTTTTAAATAGTCGATTTTCGTTGCAAATCGATAACTCAAAAAATTTCCCAAGGATTGAGCCCAAATTTCGAATTTTTCTATCATTTGCGAAAACGAAGAGCTGATTCATTTTTCTCTGCGATCGGTTCAAAAATGTGAAAATTTTGTTCTATACGATTGCACTTTTTATTTTTTTGCGCCAAAAGCATTATTTTGTAACTACTTGGAGGGTCAAAATTTCAAGTTCCGTATTTATGGTTACATTTTGCTCAAATTTAGCTGTCTGTTAGGGTTTATATGGAAGGTCTCTCACACAAAATTTCAACTCATTAGGTCGAGGTTTTTCTGGGTTATGGCGTGAAAGGTCACAACTTGGCGAACTCAATCGGGCATCTTTTCGCATCAGCGTCCATCAGTCGCAAAACAAATTTACGGCACCCATGGCAACGTCAACAACTGGACTTTCGACTTGAATCAAAGATTCCGAAATTCTGCCGCTGATTGTATACGTCCACCATTAGCCAGACTCTTCATTAGCAATCACACTCATATTCAAATCAGCAAGCCAATTCAATGGCTAGATTGGTTCTGTGCAAGGAACTTTAATTTTTATCCACAACTCTATTCGAGTTAAACGCACTATACAGGGGGGACCGCGGAGGACAATCAACCATATATCAAAGTTTAGGCAGGTGTGACAGAGGATAATCGACCACGATCAAGCCCACTCGTGGAGACAATCCACCACCCAGAAAATATCTCGCGCTGCAAGGTATTCATTACGCCTGTCCTTTGGAAATCATATTTTCTTGAACCGAGCGTTGGGTTCGGTGAGAGGTTAGGAGGATAGGTTAGATTACATTAGGTAAGTAGGTTAGGTTCAGGTTGGGTTGAGTTAGGTTAGGTACAGGTTGGGTTGAGTTAGGTTACGTTAGCTCGGTTCAACTGTGGTTTCCCTGGGCTGAAGGATGAGTGGAGAAAAAATAAATGTACGTTATATAAGTCCACTGCAACGCGCGAATTTTTCGGGTGATACAGGGTACTTACTGCCTGTACCTCTAGAAAAATTATAGGCACCCGGAATATTTGGCAAATATTCCATTTTTGGCCCTGCTACTACTCATCAGGTACCGCAAAAAATTGAAGCACTTTTGGCGAGATGTTATTGATTCCATGATATATAGCCTCTCCGATAATGCAGATTTCCAAATTCCCTCACTGTCAGGCTTTAATGATCAAATACCTGTCGCCTAATTTGCAGGAAGAAAGCCATTTGAGACGAAAAATGTAACTACACCACCACTACAGTTTAAATTAACCAGCAATTGAATCTTTATAAGTTTTGTGAAAAATAATGTAAATCGCAGGAAGAGACAAGAACATGCGCTGTTCTTATCGTTTCCTGTGATCATCATGTCGCAGAACTTTTCATGGTTGAATTGCCAGTGCATTTCACTGAGTTGTGAAATAACATGAGAATTGAATTCCTTGTTGAATGCCACTGTCATGTGTCACGTCAAATTCTGGCACCTATCATGTATCATAAAAACCTTTTCAAAAACAATGCAAAATGTTGCAAAAGAGTGTCGCCATCAGGAGTCATCACCTCGCAATTTTGGATCCCAACTGCTTCTCCCTCGTATCCCTGTCAGATGACAGTTTGTGCGCAAAGAGCTGACGGAACAGAAACTGCAGTTCGAATGATATACTTTTTTGTTTGAAAACTTCCAACAGATATTAAGAAACCCAATCATCATTATCGGAAATTGCTAACCGTTTTCACCGCACCAAATTTAACATGAATCACTCTCCTCACCACTTACTTCATATCTTCCACCAATGGAACGTTTTTTTGTTTGATTATTTTGCCAAACTTTCTGGTTATGTAGCATTTACAATAGTACTGGAAATCACTTCCAAAGTTACTACACTGCAAAAGACAAAACCATGGCTTCACAAGAAGCGAACCTTTTAATCATGTTACTCAACGAATAACTTAATTTCTATGTTCATTGCCTATGTTTTATTGCCTCTACATATATGAATAACTTAATTTCTCCATTGTTATATTCATTCTTGTCCGCTGTGTGTGTACGACAAAAGGGTTATACCCTCAAAGCGTAACGTCTTCCTTTTCCACCGTTTTTACCTTTCCACGTATTACTTTTCCGAAAACCAGTTTCCGAAATGATGACTCATGGGTGATTCCCAGACATTCGTATCACTTTACCACAAACTGGATGAAGCTCGTTACAGGGAAACTGCTTTTAAAAGACATTTTTTAAATTCGTATAACATGGTGTCTTATCTATGTATCTATTCAGCAATGAGACTGCAGTTCGAACGAAAACAATTATTTCCTTCTGTTAACATCGGCAAGCTTCGGATTCATAGATGAATATTAAATGCAAACCAACCAACCCTCTCTCACCAACCCCCAGCAACGACCCTACCTTAATTCCAGCATGCAAAACAAAAATATGCGGGCGCAAGGGTATATCTATGCCTTATTTGAAGACGTGAGCAGGTAGAATTCCACCACACGATCCAGCCATTCCATAGAGGTCAGTGTGCAATGGTTGCAACGACCCTCTGCAACGCCCAGCAAAAGGAACCTCCTTCCAGTCCCAAATAGAAACTGCGGTGCAAATAACTTACAAAGAGACTAGAAGGATATCTTCGAGGACACCTTTACTGAAATCTGAGAAAGGCAGATCTGCCACGCAGCTGCATGCTGAAGGTACCATCATGCAATGTCGGTTTTTGAGACAACTCTTTGTCAATAAAATAACATGGATTCAGGCCTTGGACATGAGAAAGCAGAAATGTGTCTGAGGATTTTTCATTCGTTTTCCGTGTTTGAGACAATCATTAGAGGATTGTCTCAAACATTGAATTCAAAGGAAAATAATTACATTGTCACATGTCTCAATCAACATTTGCATGAAGAAAGTTTGGTTTTAAATGCAGCTCATTTGAAATATCAGTTAAATTGGCCCAGATAATTTTATGACTTTTCAACCACCCTGACTGGTTTGTTTAAAAGCAGAAAAATATGTGCAAGCGTCGTCTTTCTTTTCCAAAAACCGAATTGGTGGAAACGTAAGTCGTGGAAAACTGAATCTGGAGCTTCGTCTTAGTTTTCCGAAAACCGGATTTGTGGTAAAGTGAGACGTGGAAATTTAAGAGTAAATCCCTCAAAGTACAAAAAATTCTATTCAATTCAATTCTATACACCTGAAATGATCAAAGAAAGAAAGAAAGAAAGAAGACTGAAATGATCAAAGATTCTTACCGAAAATGAACGAAAAGTCGACAGAACAGTATCACGTATATCCATTCCTGCTGAGGCTTAAGATTGCAGGCGAAATGTAAATTCAAAAACAACTAAAAGCAACTAAAATAAATCAACTAAACTAAAGCAAAAAAATCAAGATTCGCTGAGAGAAACTGCCAGTTCAAATTTCTTCAACAGGAAGGCTGCTTCGTGTTTCGGGTCACAGGCCTCCCTTTAGTATTCAGGAAGATCAATTTGCCCTGAATTGTGTGAATTCTCAACGCAAACAGCTGTCAGATTCTGGTAAACCAATTAACAGATCAGATATCCTGGCAGAAAAGTTGGTCAAAACCACCTATTGCAGAGACACAATGAATTATGTCTGGCAGCAAAGTACTTTAATTGCCACCCTTGATCCATGAGTCATTTCATCATTACCGTGCGCACTGCCCCGAACTTCAGCCTAAAGCACGCCAAATTCTGCTTATCACATCACATATTCCACTGACGCATGTTGAGAAGCCATTAGGCGAGAGTTAGACTAAGATCGTTGAACACATTAACGAGCATGATGCAATTACAATAATTACCTTGGATAATAGAATGCAGCCTGGGGACTTCACAAATGTTCCTTTTAGCGCATGGAACCATAATTGAAAATTAATGTAACGAGAATCCAACATGCCAACCTTAGGCGTTGGTATCACAGTCTTCCTGCCAAAGATTTCCTTTGAACAGCCATGTGTAAATCACCTACTTCCACAGTACGAATCCAAATCTCAATTTGAAAACCAATTACTTTTGAGCTGTGAGAGAAATCTACTCGACAAAGAAAACACAGATAGCAAAATCGATATTTGTCAGAAAATGTGATGTCGTGGGGAGACATCATGACACAAGACATAGTTTGCATTTCCAGCGGAAACATTATGACGAAAGACATTGATATATCAGTTTCCAGAATAATCCTCAATATTTTTAGTGTAGCTCGTATAACTCGCATAACTCGTATAACTGTTACCCCGCAGGTTATGTTAAGGTTTGGGTTTGACGAACAAGAAAAACTATCTTTAAACTTTAAAAAACGTTAAGAATATGAAAGGGATAGTCTGAAAGGAATAGGTATGTTTCGGTCGGGAAAACTCGACTTCTGCAGTTCAGCTACTGCAAAGTGGTTACCAATCTTCATAAAACACTTACAGTTAGTCGTTATCTTGACAGATCACCGGTTAAAATTCAATGCAAGAAGTTCTTAGAAACATTTGGCAAGATAGAATTGAACTTGGCTAAATCAGTTTTTCCGTTTTCCGGGAAAATGCAAAAAACTGCTTAACTCTTTGAAATTTTAGAATACAGAATTGAGCGGAAACAACAAATATTTATTGGCTCAACTCTATTTATCGTTTATTCGATGAAGGTAGAAGGTAATGAGTTAGGCAACCGGCTTACTTTCAGCTTACTTACTTCATAAATCAATAAAAATGTATTGTTGTATCTAAATTGTTTTATGGAAGCTAATTTTCGATGTACAAATAAGAACAAATTAGTTCTATATCCTGGCAAAAATGGCTCAAAATTGGACTGTGTGGGAATTTAAGCTGTTACTTTAGCTGACTGTCCCCAAACTTGTGGACTCCGTTACCCGAAGGGCGTGGCTGGACAAAAGCTCATTTTCGGTGGACAAATTACTACAAATTGAGTACTGAAACTTGACAAAAATTTGGGTAAAATTCGACCGTGGGGGGATGGCCCTAAAACTTTAGGACCTGCCACCGGAAGGGTGGGTGGACAAAATCGAATTTTGATGTGCTAAATATGTGCAAATTGAGTACGAAATCCTGGCACAAATTTGGGTCAAAATATACCCATGGGGGTCGTACCCCCAAACTTGGCGACACCGTTCCCGGAAAGGATGCGTGATCATGAATGGATCATAGCTAATTTTCGGTGCAAAAATTATCAACAATTTGGTTCAAAATTTGATCCTGGGATGCTGGCCCTCATAAATTAGGTGACGCCAACCGCGGAAGCGTATTTTTTTAATCTACAGGGTGTCTGGTAAAAGCACGGATATGAGTACACACGCGTGTTCCTTATGATCATACGAACAAAAAATATTCAGTGAAGAAAATTGCCCCGACCCCCCATTTCCCAGATATGGAGCCCCAAAGTGCGCCAAAATTAGCTTTTTGGAGAAGCTCTGGGGCTGTTCGTGTTGTCCGTACAGGCATCAAATTTTGCGAGGAGATTCGCCTGGAGAACTAAAGAACATATTCAATTGCCAAATGTGCTCTGACGCCCCCATTTGTTGATATGAACTCCCAAAAAATCACTCTGGTGAATGTACTGAAATTCCAGATGGGCGCATTTGCAAAGTGGGCTGGTTTCAGTGTTTTGGTTGCTGAGAAAACTGAAATGGTCAAACCTGGCATGAACATAACCTGCAACATTCGTCCATTGCTGATTGGTCAAAACAAGCCAAGATCAAATCTTTTCTCTCCACCCCAATAAGTGCGAGTAAAATCCAGGAATTCAGCGAATTTTTTGGGTCTCTCTAGAAGGTTCAGAAATGCTTTTTTCTCCACATTTACTTGCCAGTCAGCAATGGCCGAATGTGGCCTAACCTAACCAACCTAACCTACCCTAACCTACCCTAACTAACCTATCCTAACCCTAACCCATTTTTTATTTTCAGAATGTTTTCTTGCCTTTGTTGTGGCTCGGGACTTTTAGATGCGGAAGATGGAAAAGTGCCCGATTCGTATAGATTAATCAAATACGCCCCCCGAAATGGGTAGGTGAACAAATTCCAATTTCGTTTGTACAAATTAGCATAAGTTGAGCACTCAATCCTGGCAAAAACGTGGTTCAAAATTAGACTGTGCAGCCCAGTTTACTCACCTCTCATTTGATTGATTTTTAAAGCCAAACCGCAAAGAGCATCGCTACTCTTCATCCCATTCCATCCCTCTTCAGTAA
>JASGXE010008060.1:0-21451 GCA_030068105.1 Sinentomon sp. SZTP_YWyxl
ACAAATGGTTCTGCAATGTGCCACAAAACATTTCAAACTTCGCAGTCCCAGACATTCTGGTTTATTTTTTTTATTCACTTTTTTCTTGAATGAAAAAATAATTAGGTAAATAATTCCGATGATTCCAGGTTTTCCAGATTGATGGTCATGCTGTGCAGGGTGTCTATGGAAAATATTTTTTGAATTTCCCTGACTTTTTCAGGTTTTCCAGGTCCAGATAAAAAAAATTCCAGGCCAATATGGGAAAATTCTAAGGCGCCTGTCAATAAAATCGAAAACATTCAACAAACAAACATACACCTAATAATGTTATAATGCAGTGCCAGTGCATACAATGCCACACCTCCACACATTATTTATGCCCTGCTTCACCTTTTTCAGTGATTACTGATTCAGCTGTATGCAGATGATGAAATGAGATGCACATACATACAACCTCCGATCACTTAAAAAGGTGAAGAAGGTCCGAAGAAGGTTCTTCACAGACCTGTTTTTTTGAGAAATGTCAAAAAATTTTAATTTTTCCCTGACTTTTCAGGAATTTTCACAAAATCCCTGACTTTTCCAGGTTTTCCAGGTGCGTAGACACCCTGGCTGTGGCATCGCTAGATTTTTTTTACTCAAATAAGTAGGCACCATTCAAGAATATTTCTATCCGCTACACGTCCAGGCTGAACAGAATTTTTTTTCTTTGTGATATCGGGGCATGGCAGGACAGGGGGCATGAATGACTTAGGTCGGTACAGATATTCGGTCGTACGAGTGCACCAAAGCCACTAACCCTAAGCTTGAAAAAGTCAATTACATGTACAGATGCACCTTTCTCAATGATGGAAAAGGAATACTGTTGTGCATAGAAATCAAAATTTCCAACAGATTTCTTTTTTAAAATTTTTTTTTTGCAGAACTCTTGGAAAATTTGATTTCTGTGCGCAACACCTATCCCTTTTCCATCGTTGAGAAAGGTGCATCTATGAACATGGAATTGACTTTTTTCAAGCTAAGGGTTAGGTTAGGGTTAGTGGCTTTGGTGCATACGGCCGATTGTCAACCAGACGAGCCCAGCATCACGAATCTCACGTGCCACCATCGCAATTGCAAGGCAGCTAATACCCACTCAACACATTATGCTACCATCACAGACACAATGGGAGGTTTCCTTTATCTCGTTACAAACTTAAGTAATCCATGCATGCAAATGAACTGTAAAATGCATACAAATTCAAAGTCGTGCACAGGTAATATTTGGCCTATTCCCACAGAGACAAACCAGATGTTATAATGTCATGTGAATCATTGTGTAACTAAGGGTGAATTAAGGCAAACAATCTTTGGAATCCTCTGCATAAAATTAGGCGTACACCTGCAGAAAATGCTAAGAGGAAAGAGGAAATTGCTTCCCAATTAGGTAGGCCTCGGCATTTATCTACATTACCTACAAACAGGAGTCTGACAAACTCTGCATGACGATGCAAAATTCCATTTTCACACGATCGTTTGGGAGATCTGGTACAAGTTTAGCTGAGTCGTGAAATGCCATTTACCTTTTAAGCCAACGCATCTACATAAAGTTAGCCTAGAACGACAATAAAAAAAAAGAACTAGGCTCGTCCAACATTTGTTTGTGAGTACAGGCACAAAAATATTACTGATTCCACATGCGAAAGCAAGTGAGGCAGTCATACACGCAATCAAATGGGGCAACAATGCAACTTTGCAAAAACTTAACTTTGCAATAGAAACAAAAGTTTCTCCCTTTTAACCTTTGTTGTAATGTGGCACTTCTATTTCTACTTGGATATGTTGGAGGCAACAGATAAATGGAAAAACAGTGTGTTAATTAATCAATATTTTTGTGCCTGTAGACCTACATCATTTTCGTGACCGCCAATTTGAATTTCAGCAAATCCGTTTCCATGCTTTGTAGATTCGGCATCTGGCATTATGCAAGACAAATAAAATACCTACCAAACCAAAACATGTGTGCAGATTCACATCATCTGAAGTTACAGGTACCAATCAGGGTCAGGCATCAGGCTTCCGGTCCACTGGTGGCCTTCACCACATGAATGTGGTGCCGCCGACAGCCCACATCACACCATTTACTCCACCAATGATATGCAAATTTTTCCATCTCTAATCACAATTTCAAGAATTAGGTATACAAAAACAATTTCTGACAAAAATTTCAGAGAGAGGGAGGGGGAGGGGAGGGGGTGCGAGATGGGAGAGAGACAAAGGACAGAGAGAGGGGAAGAGAGGGGGAAAGAGAAGGGAGAGATAGCAGGGAGAGAGGAGTGAGA
Organism: Sinentomon sp. SZTP_YWyxl; assembly: GCA_030068105.1. Taxonomy (NCBI): domain Eukaryota; kingdom Metazoa; phylum Arthropoda; class Protura; order Sinentomata; family Sinentomidae; genus Sinentomon; species Sinentomon sp. SZTP_YWyxl. The sequence goes on from JASGXE010008060.1 coordinate 2,304, forward strand.
GTTATAGATAGAGATGGGGGTAGAGTTGGAGAGAGGGGGAAGATAACGATTTGGCATGTTAGATGGGTGGAGAGAGGGAGGGGGAGAGCTGGGGGGAAGATAATGATTTGGCATGTTAGAGATTTAGAGATGGGAGAGGGGGAGAGAGGGGGAAGATAATGTTTTGGCATGTTACAGATGGGAGAGAGAGAAGGCGGGAGAGAGAAAGATGGCAAAAGGAGGAAGATAATGTTTTGGCATGTTTCCAATGTCTATGGAAGCACGGATGGGAAAGGTTGTTAGGGAGTCTCAAGAAGCAAAAATACAACACTCCATAGTTGAATGTCCCTAGCCAACCAAAATCTAACGATATGTAATGAAAATGAAGGCAATTAGGCTGGCACTCTTTCAGTGCCACTTTAGGATATTATCTGCAGAGGCATCTCACATGATACGGCACTGGTTGTATTTGATATACGCAGATTAAATGATGCTCAGAGGTCAAATAACTCCATACTTCACACAACGTTTATGCAACACACATTTTCTGAATGGATAATTCTGCAACAATTAAGAATGTTGTCATCGTAACACAGCCTACGATGTGCCTAATTTAATCCACATGTCTGCAATGATACATAATGATGTGTCATCAAAAAAGAAAAAAATGTTTGGATTAGGCTCTGCCCAAACGTGCAGATAAAATAACTCCTTTGCTTGCTGCCAGTGCCAAAATGCAGCAAGTTGGTAGGTCCACAAAGTAATCCTGAGAATTTTGATGCAGTAACAAATGCATGCCATATTGAGCCAAGAGGAGACAATGAAGTTTTAGAACCCATGCAAACGAAATTACTTCAGGAGAAACTTTTACTCAATAGAAAAAAATATGTGTTATGAAAAACTTCTCCCATGAAACATCTGCCACCTGAAACAAGCAGGTAGCTCTAATCCTACCTTGGTCTAAAGAAAGTTCCCAAGCTCCCACACCGCACCAAAGTTTACCATGGATGGCATCACGCTTCCAAGTCCAAACTCCCAAATTTCCCCAAGACATGCCAACTTCAGCGAGAGTTACAGGTAAATTGCCAAAGCAGACTAGTCCTGCAGAGTGCAAATCATAGGTGGTGCTCGTGAGGTGTGGCCACCTTTCCGGGACAAAACTTGGTTTAAGACCAAAAATGGCATTGACCTTTACATCGCAAAGAGAAATCAGACACAGAAATCAGGCAGACGGTAATCTTGGTGGATAATCAGCTGTGCAAAGGAAGCCATACGGCTCCATACATAGTATGGTATACGAAATATGCAGACAGTAGGTATGGTCTGCACAGAAAATTATGCTTTTTATTTTGGACATATCCGTATGGACTGGCCAATATTCATACCCATTGGGTATAAGGAAAGAGTTTTACCATAACACCACTGTAGATATATCGGGCGGTGATATCGGGGTTGGGATGAGAGAAGGTGGCCATGGACAGGTGAATAAGTCCGTTTGCTATCAATTTCTCGGCACCCAGAGAAGTAAACTGTTTTTGAGAGCTATGGTGTAGGCCTAGCCGTACAGTGGAGAAAAACACTGAAGGTCGACAATTATTCGACAAACAGAGCCGACACAGCACTGTCAGTAAAAAATGAATGGGCACACATCTTGGATTGGGTGGGATTCGGAGTCGCACAGTGCATGGATGCTGAGCTGCTGGAATGACCAGGCGTTTTGCCCAAAAAAGCTCGAGGAATTTGAATGCATTTCAACCCGTCAATACAGTTCAAACCTAATCAAATTTCAAATTGATGCCAGCCTACAGGAATAAGCATTAAAAAAGTCAATAAATACATGAGTGTCCTAACAGTAAATTGTTGGAAGAATAGAAGAAAACAGTAAGAAAAATTAGAAATATACCAAGCATCACAATTCATTCGAAGGACATAGTGTATGGTATGCAGAAGGGGAAACAGACAAAATAATAAGAAGGATGAGAAAACAGACAAAATATTAAGAAGGAATGAGAAAACAGACAAAATATTAAGAAGGAAAGGGAAAACAGACAAAATATTAAGAAGGAAGGGGAAAACAGAAAAATATTAAGAAGTGTAAAGGAATCAAAGAGCAAAATGGCTAAAGTTCTACGCAAGCCTAACCATTTGGCAGTCTCAAAAAGGGGCTGACAGTCCAGAGCCAGGTTGATATCGGTCGAAAAGGACCGGGTTCGACTTGAAGCAAGTAAAAGGCAATAAGAAATCCACCAACTAGATTGGCAGTAGATGTAGGCCAGGTCCCATTTCGAACTGAATTTCTATAAAAGAGAGAAACAAAACGAAGAACAATGCTAAATATTGTTCTCATATGCAAGTCTCACGTCACGTCAATGGCCACAATAATTACAACTGTAGTGGATCCTTGGCTCTGGAATACATGGTTGAGTATTCCGATAGCAAAGCAGCAGGTACCTTCGACCTCCTTTTGTCGAATCGTCAGCAAAAGATACGAGACTTCTGCAGATGAGTATCTACAGCTCATTCAATTTGAAGATATAAACTGAGAATGCTTCTCACTTTTCCATTCAAACATTCAGCGAAACTTTGATTTCTGTGCCGAATCCCCAGTTCTCTATAGTCTTTTCATTGTTGCAGGAATTATGATTGCCCTCAAGCAAACTCGTGAGCATTCTCAGCTCATATCTTCAAATGGAATGAGCTCTATCAGCTGTTTGCACGCACTGGGTGCTGGATTGGGCATGACCAAATCGGGTGGCCTTTCTTCTTTCTTGCCGCTTGTGCTGTTTTAGCAGAAAATGCTCTCACAATCTATCCTCATTAAATGATCTAACAACCAAGAAAAAAACTCTAGCAATCTCACCACATTAAAAAATAGTCAAATCATTATCAGATGGCCACCCAAGAACAGAAAAAACAGAAACAAACTGAGCTAAATGTTTTTAATGTCCTGGAAGAATATTCAACACTGCGTGGGTGGCAAGTACTTTTAATCTTCGGAAACACCCTGTAACTGTTGAACAAGACATGTCACCAAAATCATGATCTTTAAATAAAATTCTCCATAGAGGAGTATTGATCTCTTAACAAAGGGCTAGGCTAGGTATATACCTACATAGCAGGGAAATCATTCCTTCAGAAGTCGATATTAACAGAGATTATCTCTCTTGATCATTGAACTGTTTGCTTCAGTGAAATTGGGATGGGCCAATATTTTGATAGCTCTACCAGGGACAAACTTTTTTGATATCAGACTTCAATTATTGTCCAAATTGAGAAACAGCAGATCAGGTAGTACCTGCATCAAACACCTTTTTCAGGCTAAAATTTAAGATGACTTTTTGGCATCCTTTCACCGCTGTCGATTGAAAGAGAAGGCATAGGGATATGACACGGCTGCATGCGCAATCTACTCATTGGTGACACCCATAAAGAGCAGCGCATGTGTTAGGCTGTTGTTTGGGTTAGGTTATGCTGGGCTAGTTTCAGATCAAATCTAACCTAAACCAGCATCATCCACCCAGCATGTGTGGGAACCTTGAATGGGTGTCACCAATAAGCAGAATGCTGCTGCATGCAGTGCCTTGGACCCGGTTATCTACCCACTGCACAGCTAGGCTACCTGAATCCTCCTTTGCTTGCTGCCAGTGCCAAAATGCAGCAAGTTGGTAGGTCCACAAAGTAATCCTGAGAATTTTGATGCAGTAACAAATGCATGCCATATTGAGCCAAGAGGAGACAATGAAGTTTTAGAACCCATGCAAACGAAATTACTTCAGGAGAAACTTTTACTCAATAGAAAAAAATATTGTGTTATGAAAAACTTCTCCCATGAAACATCTGCCACCTGAAACAAGCAGGTAGCTCTAATCCTACCTTGGTCTAAAGAAAGTTCCCAAGCTCCCACACCGCACCAAAGTTTACCATGGATGGCATCACGCTTCCAAGTCCAAACTCCCAAATTTCCCCAAAGACATGCCAACTTCAGCGAGAGTTACAGGTAAATTGCCAAAGCAGACTAGTCCTGCAGAGTGCAAATCATAGGTGGTGCTCGTGAGGTGTGGCCACCTTTCCGGGACAAAACTTGGTTTAAGACCAAAAATGGCATTGACCTTTACATCGCAAAGAGAAATCAGACACAGAAATCAGGCAGACGGTAATCTTGGTGGATAATCAGCTGTGCAAAGGAAGCCATACGGCTCCATACATAGTATGGTATACGAAATATGCAGACAGTAGGTATGGTCTGCACAGAAAATTATGCTTTTTATTTTGGACATATCCGTATGGACTGGCCAATATTCATACCCATTGGGTATAAGGAAAGAGTTTTACCATAACACCACTGTAGATAATATCGGGCGGTGATATCGGGGTTGGGATGAGAGAAGGTGGCCATGGACAGGTGAATAAGTCCGTTTGCTATCAATTTCTCGGCACCCAGAGAAGTAAACTGTTTTTGAGAGCTATGGTGTAGGCCTAGCCGTACAGTGGAGAAAAACACTGAAGGTCGACAATTATTCGACAAACAGAGCCGACACAGCACTGTCAGTAAAAAATGAATGGGCACACATCTTGGATTGGGTGGGATTCGGAGTCGCACAGTGCATGGATGCTGAGCTGCTGGAATGACCAGGCGTTTTGCCCAAAAAAGCTCGAGGAATTTGAATGCATTTCAACCCGTCAATACAGTTCAAACCTAATCAAATTTCAAATTGATGCCAGCCTACAGGAATAAGCATTAAAAAAGTCAATAAATACATGAGTGTCCTAACAGTAAATTGTTGGAAGAATAGAAGAAAACAGGTAAGAAAAATTAGAAATATACCAAGCATCACAATTCATTCGAAGGACATAGTGTATGGTATGCAGAAGGGGAAAACAGACAAAATAATAAGAAGGAATGAGAAAACAGACAAAATATTAAGAAGGAATGAGAAAACAGACAAAATATTAAGAAGGAAAGGGAAAACAGACAAAATATTAAGAAGGAAGGGGAAAACAGACAAAATATTAAGAAGTGTAAAGGAATCAAAGAGCAAAATGGCTAAAGTTCTACGCAAGCCTAACCATTTGGCAGTCTCAAAAAGGGGCTGACAGTCCAGAGCCAGGTTGATATCGGTCGAAAAGGACCGGGTTCGACTTGAAGCAAGTAAAAGGCAATAAGAAATCCACCAACTAGATTGGCAGTAGATGTAGGCCAGGTCCCATTTCGAACTGAATTTCTATAAAAGAGAGAAACAAAACGAAGAACAATGCTAAATATTGTTCTCATATGCAAGTCTCACGTCACGTCAATGGCCACAATAATTACAACTGTAGTGGATCCTTGGCTCTGGAATACATGGTTGAGTATTCCGATAGCAAAGCAGCAGGTACCTTCGACCTCCTTTTTGTCGAATTCGTCAGCAAAAGATACGAGACTTCTGCAGATGAGTATCTACAGCTCATTCAATTTGAAGATATAAACTGAGAATGCTTCTCACTTTTCCATTCAAACATTCAGCGAAACTTTGATTTCTGTGCCGAATCCCCAGTTCTCTATAGTCTTTTCATTGTTGCAGGAATTATGATTGCCCTCAAAGCAAACTCGTGAGCATTCTCAGCTCATATCTTCAAATGGAATGAGCTCTATCAGCTGTTTGCACGCACTGGGTGCTGGATTGGGCATGACCAAATCGGGTGGCCTTTCTTCTTTCTTGCCGCTTGTGCTGTTTTAGCAGAAAATGCTCTCACAATCTATCCTCATTAAATGATCTAACAACCAAGAAAAAAAACTCTAGCAATCTCACCACATTAAAAAATAGTCAAATCATTATCAGATGGCCACCCAAGAACAGAAAAACAAGAAAACAAACTGAGCTAAATGTTTTTAATGTCCTGGAAGAATATTCAACACTGCGTGGGTGGCAAGTACTTTTAATCTTCGGAAACACCCTGTAACTGTTGAACAAGACATGTCACCAAAATCATGATCTTTAAATAAAATTCTCCATAGAGGAGTATTGATCTCTTAACAAAGGGCTAGGCCTAGGTATATACCTACATAGCAGGGAAATCATTCCTTCAGAAGTCGATATTAACAGAGATTATCTCTCTTGATCATTGAACTGTTTGCTTCAGTGAAATTGGGATGGGCCAATATTTTGATAGCTCTACCAGGGACAAACTTTTTGATATCAGACTTCAATTATTGTCCAAATTGAGAAACAGCAGATCAGGTAGTACCTGCATCAAACACCTTTTTCAGGCTAAAATTTAAGATGACTTTTTTGGCATCCTTTCACCGCTGTCGATTGAAAGAGAAGGCATAGGGATATGACACGGCTGCATGCGCAATCTACTCATTGGTGACACCCATAAAGAGCAGCGCATGTGTTAGGCTGTAGATTGGGTTAGGTTAGGCTAGTTTCAGATCAAATCTAACCTAAACCAGCATCATCCAACCCAGCATGTGTGGGAACCTTGAATGGGTGTCACCAATAAGCAGAATGCTGCTGCATGCAGTGCCTTGGACCCGGTTATCTACCCACTGCACAGCTAGGCTACCTGAATCCTTTTGGACCACGTGTAGCCTTGCAAATCTGCAGCCACGGTATGGTATAACTACGCACTTACAGCAACTTTATTGCAAGCTTTATACACAAGTATGTTCCAGTGATGTTCAAAACAGTTAGGAAATCCCAAATTCTTGATGTGAAGAACTCAAGCGCAATCAGAGATGATAGGATGACAGCAGATGTGGTACCGGTACTTCTGCCTTTCTGGAGGCAAAACGCTTTAAACATAGTCTTCAAATTTATTTTTCACCCGCAAAAATTCGCACTGACACCCAACACACAGGCAAAGTCTGCACTGCTTTTTACGCACCGCCTATCGACTTTCGATCCAACACAACACAACTGTTTCAAAATCATTAGACTCACAACGCCATCATTATTTGCTTCAGGCACATATTAGACCTAATTTTTTCTGACATTACGACACCATACAGGTGCCAAACAAAAGAAGTAAAATTGGCAACCACCTAGGTATGCAGTGCAGTCATCAGACCACGCCACAGACAGTAGGCAGGTTCCTGTAACAGCCACATGAGTCATACCAAAGCAGAACAATCCAGATTTGATAAAAGACAGAGCAAGATGTAAATTTCACATTCTCTTTCCTTGGTAGGCCAACTGCAAGGATCGCGAAAGCCCGAGGCAACCGGGCATTGCCCCTAGCATTTCGACAATTGTCCTGACCTCCCGACTCCGGTGGAGGTAAAATGGCACGAGCATTAGAACTGCGCCGTGAGAGCCATCAAAAGCTCCGAACTTTTTCGGAGTCTTGAGCACCAAAAATAGTTTTCATCAGCCTCGGCCTATTGACTGTGTGGAAAAAGCAGTTTTTCTGAGAGAAATTCAAATCTCAAAGAAGAGGTCTCTCTGAGGGGGGATGTACTGACATTTGAAATTGACTTGCCATAATCATAAATCCTTCGTGACCTCCATCCTGATTCTGTGCCGTTTGGAACTTGTTTTGTTTTGGCTCTCTTCACTCTGGAGCCTTCGGCACAACTTGATCGATGTAATGATGGACTGTGCATCCGAGAGCTGATTGGATGGTTAAATTCAGCGCAAGCACATGTCGATTGTCGCTATCAGAAACATTTGTTGGGATGCAGAACAGATGCAAAATGGTATCAAAGTGGAGAAACCTGTTTTGCATAATATCCCAAGAAAACATGTTTCCGAAAACGGCATCTGCTTGCGCTGATTTTAACCATTGAATCGGCTTCCGGATCCACATTCCATCACATATATCGATCGAGTTGTTGATGTTGAAAAGGCTCCAGAGCGAAGAGAGCCGAGAATGCATTCCAGGCGAGGGACAGAATCGGGACGGCGGTCAGAATGGATCAAAGGACGATGGTGAGACCATCAATTTAAGCAATACCTACCACATCCAAAATCTATTTATGATGACCTAATGGCATTCCTCTTACTTTCTCCCTGCAGCACGATTTTCACCCAGCTATGGAAAAGGGACATGGAGAACATATACCTAACATCAGTGCTCAAAGTGCGTGGGAGCTCTGGGAGCGTGCGCTCCTGCCCGCCCTGAGGGTGTGGGAGCGCAGCTCCCACATGCCCCGAACTCTCAGCGTTCCCACAGTTGGAAAACCATCAAAAAACGCTCCCATAGAGCTCCCACATGCGAGCACTGTGGGAGCGCTTTTTGACTCGAGTTCGTGCCGACTTTGTGGCTGATCCAAATCCAAAAGTAAATAACATAAAAGTAAATAACAAATCCAAAAGTAAATAACTACAGTAAATAACAAAAGTAAATAAGCAGTGCCAAAGCATGGGCAGACACAGTCCAACTCAATCTCTCCATCTATTTGAATCAAATACCACTGACTTGCTCTCACTCCCAGCATGGTTTCGTCATCTTCTGATGGATGCATGGATCATGGTCAAAGAATGCACTATCGCCACTATCCCAGCATTGCCAATGCTGGGATAGTGTGGGATTGTGCAATTTTCGTCAAAGCGAATTAATCTTTGGCGCACCTTTTGTGCTGGCAGTGTTTCAGCTGTCCCAAAAGGCCAAAATGCACAGAGAGAGACAGAGAGGGAGAAAGAGAGAGAGCGCAAGGAAAGGGAATTCGCTTTTCTCCAAGAGGCGATTTCCCACCTTTCACGAAAAATTTGCAATAAATTTTCCCAACTTTCGTCAGTTTTTCCCAACGGTTGGAGGGGAGTTCGTTCCCCAAAGCTCCTGGCAATATTTTCATCAGTTGCACGATGCCGTAATCCTGCCATCGATCTGCGGAAGAGTTAGGTACCTGTTATGAAAGTTCTCTGCTTTCCAAAAGATACCAGGACCACATTGCATTTGAATGTCAAATGGCGTCTTTTATCAATGAGATAATTATTCAAAACGGAATCTATTTTTGTCATGGAAACACAGCACGCAATATTGTCAACATGATGCAAGCGATGATGGTGCCGAGTTGAATTCTATCATAGATAAAGTTGTCAGTTATGATGATCAAATGCAATGGTTTGGGTGTCTCTAGAAATCTGGTTTTCTGGAGTAGCTGGTTTTCTAGAAAGCTGGCTTTCTAGAGACAGGCTTTGAGAAAGCTGAAAGCTTTCAGCTTTCTCAAAAGATGTTCCGCAGGTCGATTGGATATTGTCGCAAAAAATCGTGCAATTTAATGCAAACGTGCGACAGGAATCTCAACTGTTGGCACTCTTTTACTTCAATGATTCCGTTCGAAGGATGATTTCGCAATTATTCTTAGTAACGTTTTGAAGCGTTTCACACGGCTGGAATTGCCTTTCCTCATAGTTCTAAGACAAGTTTCATTAAAATCCACCTCTTCCATCAGGAGAAATTAAACCTTCTGTGGGCAGCGTACAGCGACCCAACCAACGTTCACTCGCATTGCCTGTTCCCAGTTTCCACCCCCACTGTTGGTCGCAGCGCAAAATTGCCGATGTAGGCACCTCATGACATCTTGCCAACCTGATAAGATGTGCCACAAGGATGACTCCTTTTAACACTCGTGAGATATGCTAAGGTGCTCCGAATGATGGAAGTGTTCTCTCTTCAAAAACGTTTAAACTTTGGTTTTAAACTTTCTGTTCAAGGCGTTAGTCAAGATTTTTTGGCAAACAAAACAGTGCTAAAGTATACATTGTGTGGGGTTTTTTGCTTTTGTCCAATTGCAAATGTGAAGAAAATATCATTAGGTACTGGTGTTTTTCGCACCCAATCACTGTGACAACATTTTCAAGGGTAGCATATAAGCCAGTCGGAAAAAACCACAATGCATGCCAAATGTGCTTTCCTACCCAACCCAGGAAGTGATTCATGGTATGGCTCAGGACTTTTTAGGCTTAACTGCAAACCTAATGAGATGCACTGAAGCAAATATTCCCGCAATTGAATTTCAAGGCATTGCAGTGACCCACTCCAAAAGATAATTTTCATTCCCTGCTTGATGGATGAAGTGCCCTTTTAGAAGGACGAAAGTGCCCTCCTCGAGGGACGAAGTGCCCTCTTTGAGGGATGAAGTGCCCTCCTTGAGGGACGAAATGCCCTGCTATTTTTCCATGTGCCCTTTTTTGAGAAAGCGCTCCTGCCCTTTTTTCGGGACACTTTGAGCACTGCCTAACATACCTAAGTTATTTGAGGAAGGGCTTTGGCTTTGCCAACGTCTTAAAAATCATGCTGCATTGCATAAGCTCCCCCCAGGCATCAGCTTGGCCCCTTGGCATCAGCTCCCTCCTTACATCTGGTCTTTTTGACTGACAGAAATGGGTAATTCCATGTCATGTCAACTTTACAATAAACTTGATGTCGCCTGATTTTGCTGAAAATTGGCATGAATGTTGCACCCCACAAGTGATGAAAAAAAACAATTATTCACTCTGATTTGTCTAATTTTGTTGTACAAGGTGCTTGAATGTTGCTTTTTTGCCATTTTTTGTCGCCGCGTGAAACTTCCTCTCACCATATGTTCCTTCCTGGACTACGTAGCTAGGCTAGTACAGTGGGGTTTGTGTCATTTTGTTGTGAAAAAGAGCAGCTTGCTTTTTGCTAGAGATATGAGGGGCTGAATTTTGTTCCGAAGTGTATTTTCTTCAGAGGGAAAGAGAGGGAAGAAGAAAGAGGGAGAGGAAAGGGGAAAAGGAGCAAGAGAGAGTGAGTGCAAGAGAGACATAAGAGAGAGAGAGAGAGAATGGCAAAAAGGCAATAAAGGAGAACATGAATATGCAGAAAAAACTCACCTTGTTCGGAAGAAATATCGCACGACAGATTTTCGCACTGCTGCACGAATATCCTTCCAGCAATTCCGTCCTTCTTCAAGGTTTGGTGGAACTCTAAGCTCACTAACGGCACTTCGTGCTTCAGCCATGTTGTGAAAGGGTAGGCTGCAAGCCTATTTTATTTAGTCCAATTTACAAAACGTCCGAATTGTTCAAAATTGACACAGGTTAGACATTTGTTATCACCTGATGCATAAGCTGCCAAAAATTCTCAACTAATAAATGCAGAATAGGCCTTTATTGAAGGGAAATCTAAAGCCATAAAGAGAAAAATCAATGACCAAATCTTGAAAATACGGTATTGAAATGATGGCGCCCCGAATTTAGAATTGAAAACAGGGGAATCCCTTCCCATTTTTGCATACTGATGAAAAGATCTTGAAATCTGGTGTTCTTGGGATCTTGTGGCAACGATGTGGGCCTGACTCTGCGATTTCACTTTACGATGTGATTTCGTCACCACCTACCAAGGTTGGCTTCGGATCTTCAACACAGTGTGACATTTGCTTCGTCATCTTTTTGGCGTAGGTAGATAGGTACCTACATAAATCCAACACGGCTCCAGTGACGGTTTTTTAACGGACTTTAGAACACTTCTTTGCTTCTTTGGAATTAGAAATTTGGACTTTGAAATACGATAATTTCGACTTCGCAACTCCACAACTCGAAATTTCGACTTTGAGAACTCGAAATTTCGACTGCAAACACAAAATATTCACTTTGAAACACAAAAATTCGACTTTGCAACTCGAAATTTCAACTTTGAAACTCGAAAATTCGACTTTGCAACTCGAAATTTCGACTGCAACTCGAAAATTCGACTTTGCAACTCGAAATTTCGAATTTGCAACTTGAAATTTCGGCTTTGCAACTCGAAATTTCGACTTTGCAACTCGAAATTTCGACTTTGCAACTCGAAACCAAATTTGGATTTTGTAACAAGAAACCAGGCCAGGAGGAAGAACTGCCATACAAAGGTTCTGATGTCCTACGCTTGGCCACGTCATTGAACACTTACCAGAGAAGGGGTTCTTGGTCATCCTTTGCGGGTGCATGACGTCCCCAGGTGCACCAAATGAACCAGTTCGAGAAGTCAAGAGGAGTTGGAAGCATCGTGGCTGGCTGTAAGATGTAGGTACCATTGATATAACCCAGCTGAGGTCACCAGCAACTTCCGAGGGTGGAGGTCCGAAGAGCCGTTTCAGCCTGTCTCCCAGAAGAGACCCTCAAGAAGTGGTCCTGGGGACTGACGAGACACCGCGGGTCTAAAACAACATCATGGATCCTGGTGCTCCCGGTCGAAGCAGGCTCAACGTTGACGTCCGGCCAGGAGGAAGGACTGCCTTCCAAAGGTTTTGATGTCCTACGCTTGGCCACGTCTTTGGCCAGTTACCAGTGAAGGGGTTCTTGGCCATCCTTTGCAGGTGTGTGACGTCCTCAGGTGCACCAAATGAACTAGTTCGATAAGTCAAAAGGAGTTGGAAGCACGTAGAAATTTTGACTTGGAAACTCTAAATTTCGGCAATGCAACTTGAAATTTCGACTTTGCAACTTGAAATTTCGATTTTGTAAGTAGAAATTTCGACTTTGAATTCGAAATTTCTACTCTGAAACTCGAAATTTTGGCTTCACAACTCGAATTTAGACTTGCTCAAAATTCCGACTTTTCAACTTGAAATTTCGACTTTGCAACTCGAAATTTGGACTTTTAAGCTCAAAAAATCGATTTTGAACTTGAAATTGCGACTTCACAACCGAAATTTCGACTTCATAACTCGAATTTTCGACTTTGTAGCTCAAAGTTCTCACTTTGCAACTCGAAATTTCACTTTCACAACTCCACATTTCGACTTTGCAAATTCAAAATATCCACTTTGAAACATGAAATTTCGACTTTGCAACTTGAAATTTCGACTTTAGAGCTCAACGTTCCCACTTCACAACTCCAAAGTTTGACTTTGCAAACTCAAAATATCCACTTTGAAACACGACATTTCCGAGTTTGCAACTCGAAATTTTGGTTTTGCAGCTCGAAATTTCGACTTCTCAATAGTTTTGACTTTACAACTCGAAACTTCTAATTTGCAACTCGAACGTTCGACTTTGCAACTCGTAATTTCGACTTTGCAACTCGAAATTTTGACTTTGCAACTCGAAATTTCACTTTCACAACTCCAAATTTCGACTGCAAACACGAAATATCCACTTTGAAACATGAAATTTCGATTTTGCAACTCGAAATTTCAACTTCTTATAGTTTCAACTTTGATAATCGAAATTTCAACTCTTAAACTCGAAATTTCCACTTTGCAACTCGAAATTTCGACTTTAAAACTCAACGTTTCGAGCTTGCGACACAAAATTTTCATTCAAAATTCAACTTTGAAACTCGAATTTTCGAACTCTAAATTTCGACTTTGAAACCCGAAATTTTGACTTCACAACTCGAAATTCCGACTTTGCATCTCGAAATTTCGACTTTGAAACTCAACATTTCGACTTCACAGCTACTCTGCTCGAAATTTCGAATTTGAAGCTCGGAGTGTCCACTTTGCAACTCGAAATTTTGAATTTGCAACTCAAAATTTCGACTTTGCAACCCATAAATTCACTTTGAACTCGAAATTTTGACTTCACAACTCGAAATTTCGATTTTTGAAGCTCAAAATTTCCACTTTGCAAATCGAAATGCAGAAAAAAAAACAAAAAAAAAACAGAAAACAGAAAAAAAAAACCTGACAAAATGTGAGGTGCGTTTCAAAAGTCTTTCACGTTTCCTTCACAAACAAAAAATACAAGAGATAAATCGTTGAAAATGTCTGTTTGTAATCTGATGCTTTTGTAACATGTGTACCAAATTTTGGCATGTTCTCTCTCTTTCTTACGATTGGACACGAATTTCCTTGACGGTCAATTTTACCACTAGGTGAAATTGATGAATTTTTTAATTCTCCGGCAGAAATAGCCATTTATCACACAATGAAGCTTGAAATCTCCGCAGAAGCTTCCTCACAATTCTGGGATCTCTTCAGTAACTCTGTCCTATCTGACAAAAGTACCAGGACTTCAATTCCTGCTTTCAAGGGGTCATGAAGGCCACCGATGATGCTTAATGCCCAGTCTGCTGATCAGCAGCAGTTACCTGTGCTGTTGCGGGTCATCAGACTGGGCATTAAGCATCATCGGTGGCCTTCATGACCCCTTGAAAGCAGGAATTGAAGTCCTGGTACTTTTGTCAGATAGGACAGAGTTACTGAAGAGATCCCAGAATTGTGAGGAAGTTTCTGCAGGGATTTCAAGCTTCATTGTGTGATAAATGGCTATTTCTGCCGGAGAATTAAAAAAAATCATCAACAATTTCACCCAGTGGTTGTATAGACCTCCAAGGAAATTTGTGTCCAATCGTAATCGTAACAAAGAGAGAAAACATGCCAAAATTTGGCCCACGTTATCACAAAAGCATCAGATTACAAACTGACAAAATTTCAAAGATTTATCTCTTGTGTATTTTGTTTGAGGAGGAAACGTCAAAGACTTTTGAAACGCACCTCGCACCTATGTCTGACAGAAATCCAACAGGATGAAGAAAAGTTTAACAATTAAAATCACAACTCAGAAGCTGCAATTAAGGGGAAGATCAAGAAGACATGGAGGACAATGCTTTACAATTTTACATAGCTCCCACATGCCATGAACCCTTACCTAGGTTAAGTAAAAAAAGGAACTGAACTGTCTCCAGTGAACACCAACCTTGTCATCAAAATTCCATTTCTTGTGCAACCAAAAAACAGTCACCAAAAAAGAAATGTGAAGTAGGCGTACCTATCTCAATTACCTACCCGAAGAAATCCCATTGAAAATGTCATGTGCATTCCGGAAAAAATCCCACATAACCATTGCGTTAGGAATCGGCATGTCCTTGAATTCCAACACCACGTAAACTGCGAGGGCTGTTGAAAAAGTTTCTGCCTTTGCACAGAAATTTTTGGTTTTCGTGAACTTTTCTCCCGGGGCGTGAAAATTTAATCAATTTGGAACTTACCTGGTGTTTCTAGATCAATCCGATGCAAATTATTAATTTTATCGCAATTTGAAACAAGACACCAGGTGAAGCCAAAAATGAACAAACTGAGCAACTGAAGAAAGGTCCTGTTCAACGGAAGACAGGATCCAAAAGTCCCAGGGCACAAAGCCCGAGCCACTATTGCATCCACATATTATGCTTGCTGACTGTGCCGCTCGCGTAATCGTAATTTGCAAGTAGAAATGTGACTTTTTGGATCGGATCGTAATGAATCTTGTGTTCTTGTGAAGAAGGTCCATGTCTCAATTTCTTTCGTTGTTCATTTTTGACGGCCTCTCGTATATATTTTTCAAATTGCGATAAAATTAATAATTTGCATCGCATTGGTCCAGAAATCACCAGATAAGTTCCAAAATGATCAAATTTTAATGCCATGGGAGAAAAAGTCATGAAAAACAAGAATTTCTGTGCAAAGACAGAAACTTTTTCTACAACCCTCGTACCTAGGTACCTACTACCTATTTTACAATAATTCTGACAAAAAATTGTCTTTTTACCAGTGATTTTTCTTCATTGTTTCCAACATATATCTAAGGACAGAAGTTCCAGTCCCATAATATGCATTTAGAAAGAAAGACGTAGAAAAGAACAGACAGGTAGGTGCCCGAACAAGAGGAAATCCAAACTGTGTCATTATGCCTCCTTGCAGCATTCCTCCTCGGACAGTTAGCCAGGTTGCAGAGCACAAAAGCATTCAGCGTTCGAAGCATTCAATGTTGTGATGAGCCGTGCAAGCCACCAAGAATGCGCACAACAAAAAACGTGCCAAATCAAAATGTCACCGAGGTACCCCGGTAATAATTATAAAGGAAGGGTTGCAAGGAAGCATCACAACCGAACCATAAGTTTGGGGGAGAAGTTCTGACTTCTGGTGGTGCTTTTGAAGATCACACGCAGTCCAGCACACAACTCATGATCCAATGCTGGCATTGCTGGAAAAGTGGACAGGAAAATTAGAGAAGATCATAGAAAATCAAGGATTTTGATCCGATCAGGGAAAATAATACAGCAAAAATGAACAAATCATGGAATTTTTCTATTTTATCTGTTTCAATTTTAACGAGAAAATAAGAAAGTTGCCCAGTGCACACAAGAATTGATCAATTTCAACTTGAGCATAACCATGAAATGCCAGGGAAAATATAATTGGTGAAAGTTACAAGTGTTGTAGACAAGATGGGCAATCAAACCAAACTTACGTTTGTGGTATTTATCTATCAGATAGATAAATGCATGCAGCATTTATCTATCAGAAATCAAGATCATGTCAAGGTGCCGAAATTTTACAGCATCCAGTTGATTTGAAAATGGACATCGTGATGTGATGTCTATTTTTAATGTTTTTACAATATTTTTTACATTTTACAACATTTAAAAAAAAAAATCAATTATTGTTGCCTGCCACACTGGGGAAACTGCTGGATCTTGCCTCTGTGAAATCCTGTCTCCGCACGGATGATCACCAATTGCCTCCCAGTCCGGTCAGAACAGTCGGTCAACTGCCATTAGTGCCATTTTACATTTACAACGACCAGTGTGGCCGCAATGAGCTTTTGGAATTTCCTAAAATTGTCAAAAAAATTCCCAAATTGCCTAAACTTTCTCCAAAAACAAGTCCCTCTCGTGTGCCTATTACCAAATGGATAATTATTTTTTCCGCACATGAATCAACGTAACTTGGACTTGCCACAAGTACAAGCTCTCGGTGTTTGGATTCTTTTCTGCTGACCAATACTGATATCCGATAGGAGTAAATTTTACTGACTTTTAAAAATCCTTGCCATATTTGTCCACTGTCAAGAATTTCACTTCATCAAGGGCCCTCCCTGGGCAAGTTTATTTTCTGTCAACACCCAAAATTTTACAAAGCTCAGACCATTTTTCTAGCCCACCCCACGGAATGTTTTGAAATCCCAGGCATAGCCCAAAAGTGAATTCTGATTTCTGATGGATGCATCATCCCCATTGGACTTAGAATCACCCATTTCATTCAGCTCCACAACCACAGCAACATTCACACCAGGTCCACTTTCGCACCATCAGTCAGCACCAGCGGGTGTGACTAAAAGACGGGTCGTGCGTGACGACTGACGGGACAAAAACGTGTCACTTTAGCTGGCCATACACGACACATATTTTGTGAAAACTGACAAAGATGGGACGAAATAGAAATGGGTCACGACAGGACGGCATCACAAGAATGCCAGAAAACAGCTATTTCGAGAGCCCTGCATCAAAATTTATGCCTATCTTCGAAATATATGCCCACAGAAAAGCGCAATTTGCCTTTATTTTATTTTTTCTAAAATCGCACTTTTCTAAAAAAAGAAGTTAGGTATATTCAAGAATTTTTCAACAGTCATGTGCATGTGCTTTTCAGAAAATCCCTTGCTAATATATGAACTCAGCAGATTTTAAGAGCAGTCAATTTCTGGTTAACGGCTCCCTCTAACTAACCAGGGTTTATCCCGGTCCCACGTCCACAGACATTCCCAAAGGCAAGGGTCTCAGGGGGGTAAGCCATTTCACGGAAGGGGGGTCTGGGGAAATTTTGAAGAAGGTGAAGAAATTTTGAAATTTAGGCTTCATTTTCGGTGCTGAATATGTGTTCTTGAGGCCAAAATGATGCCGGAGATAGTCGCAGTCCCTTTCTTATCTTTTTGAGTTCTGCTTGTTCAATTGGAACTCCCCTGACTTTTCCTATTTTGTGGAAATTCCCTGACTTTTCCAGAAAGAAAAAATTTCCTGACAATTGCAGGTTTTCCAGAATGGTGGTTTGAAATTTTTCCAAGTTCGTCTTTCTGCTCACCAAGCTCCTCACGCACCACCTTTTTCAACTCATCCCCATCAACCATGACCGCACCGCCGCCACAAGTTGGCAAATTTCCAGCCCCCACTCCTCCTTTGCGACCCTTTCCTTTCCCATATTTATGACATATTATAAAACTGGGGACAGAGTCCCCCCGCCGATGACTCGATGAGCCATCGCACGACCATTTCATTGTTCCGACACCTTTCGCACCAACCACATATCATCCCTCTCCTTTAAAAGCCAACATTCTGCTGCATCCAACCCCACACAGGTAGGTACACTTCCCAGCCTTTAAAAAGGCTATTGGTTTCCCCGAAAAGGGGGTGGAGAAAAGAGAAAAAAAAAATAAGAAAAAGAAACAAAAGGGTGGTTTCTGAAAACCGGATACGCGGATACCCGGACACTCCACACTGTGAAAAAAAAATGTCAAAATGAACGAAACTTCGCGAATCCAAGAAAAACGTTCTGCAGACGACAGAACAACATCCAAACTGTTTTTTGTGACCCGGACACCCATTTTTCGACCCGGGCACCCAGTTTTTGACCCGGACACCCACCGGATACCCTGTGCAACAACTTTCACAGTATCAGCCTGTCAGGGTCAGTGCTCCTCCGTTTAATTTGTCACTCTCTGGACAAGAAGATTTACCAGAACTGATAAGGTCAGTGATTTTCATGAGTGCCCAATTCCAAGAGGCGATTGGAAAGTTAGATACAATTTCTGCTCGACTGGTTCATGTTGAGAAGCGCCTGGATGGAGTCATGGCGGAGAACAAGGAGCTCAAAGTGAAGATCAACAATCCGGAGAAGTTAGTTCAAGCTCATGATGATTATCTGTATCGTGACAACATTTTGATCAGAGGGTTGCCTGAATCTGAGGAAGAAGATCTGAACAATGTGGTCCTGTCATTGGGAAAGGCTCTTGATGTGGCTGTTACAGTTGCTGATATAAGCACGGTTCATCGACTCCCGACACGTGGCAATGGTCCACGTCCTTGTGTTGTGAAGTTCACTCGACGATCAGTTCGAGACATGTTCATCTCTTCATCAAAGATCAAGAAACTTACAACTGCTAAACTTGGTATGGATCAGGTGCAGACGCAAATCTTTATTGGCGAGCATCTCTCCCCGGATAAAAGGAACTTATTCAACCGTTGTTTGGCATTTCGGAAGGCCCAGAGCTTCAAGTTCCTTTGGGTCAAAAATGGTAGAATCTTGCTTCGTCGTGAAGAGGGTGCTCCAATATTTTCGATCTCATCTGAGGAGGACTTGAAGAAACTGATGAGTTGTGAGTAACATTCAGGTGGATTGATTTTCAGTGGTAATTGTTACCTGTTGTAAAGTATAATGCCTATTCAGTCTTTGGATTTGCCACATTTCTCTGCACATTGTTCATCGTTTAGTGTCAATGAGTATTGTTCTTTGCCTATTTCAGCCTCTGGGCTTCTTATTC